>KL285375.1:0-49557 GCA_000699545.1 Podiceps cristatus
GAGCCACAAAAAACCCCCTGATTTTTGTTCGCTTCCCCTGCAGAAGCAGCGCGCTTCATGGCTTTGCCAGAGAAGAGAAGACTGGCAGCACATGCGTTGCTTACTATGTGTCTCAGGGCGGAAAAAAACTGTAGAGGCGGCAGGTTGCGTCTTGGAGCTTGAAAGATTTGCTAAAAATACCGGGAGGTCTTTTTTTTTTTTTTTTTTTTTTTTTTTTTTTTTTTTTTTTTTTTTTTCCCCCCTCAGGAAGAAAACTATTATGATTATCTCTGAGCCAATCAGGGGGTTTAGGTGTTTTCCAGTAAGAAGAGGAAATAAACAAGTATTAATGCCTATAAAAAACGCTGCCGTTGGAGGTGCGCACCTGTCGCGCACTTGTTGTTTTTCTGAAGCAGCTAAGCACAAAACTAGGTAAAGCCACCGAAATCGTGTGTTAATGGCGCGACGGAACAGGGCTCCGAGCTCCATTGGAACAGCAGATACAATGCCGGGTCCCAAGGGTACTGTTTAAAAAGCAGCTAAGCGTTTGTGCCTTGTATCTTCAGGGTGCCGGCAGTTCCTCTGACGGTGTCAGTCTGTTTTCACAGCGATGAGATGCCAGAGGTTCTGTCGGTATCCAGTGTCTCAATTGCCTCAGTCCCATGTTAATGGGGCGATGGAGCAGGGCTCCGAGCTCCGTTGGAACAGCAGATACAATGCCGGGTCCCAAGGGTACTGTTTAAAAAGCAGCTAAGCGTTTGTGCCTTGTATCTTCAGGGTGCCGGCAGTTCCTCTGACGGTGTCAGTCTGTTTTCACAGCGATGAGATGCCAGAGGTTCTGTCGGTATCCAGTGTCTCAATTGCCTCAGTCCCATATTTGCAGCGCGGCCGTTCGCGTGTGTGAAGTGTGACTTCTGCAGCGTTGACTTCAGACTTTGTAAATGCCAACCTGACAAGCGAGGCCACTGGTACCCTGGATTCTGGTCAGGTGTGGAACAGCCTTTTCAGCTTTTGTAATTATCGTTTAAGTTGTCGCTTTTAGCAGTCTCTGGCTCAGAGAAACAATAAATTATTTATCGAAATTTAAGTTGACCTTTGCGATTAATTTAACAGACTCAGATTCATGCTTGATTCCACTAATCAGGCTAAGAGTAGCAGTGTGTGTGCAAGAAGGTTAAAAACAACCATTAAAAACCATCCTGGGTCTCTCCTGTTTGTCTGGGATACGTTGCTGCTGCTGTGGGCCTAGCTGAGCGGAGGCGGCTGAAGCGTGGGCACGCTCAGGAGCACGCTAAAGCTGTACCCGCTAAGCCGTCTCCTTCAGGTGCTCGGGGGACAAGAAGGATTTTGCTGGTGTCCCGTGGACCGATGATTAGAAAGTTCTTCTGCCTTTAGTACCGGTTGGGTTACGCCGTTTGATTTTTTTGGCAGCTTGGCTGTTAGCCGTTTGCGGTGTTGCAGGGATTAGTTTTTAGGGTTTTCTTCTTTCCAATAGGGAGGTTGTACACCAGTCGGTTCACTAGGTGTTGGCTGGAGTGTTCCTGTGAACATGGCGATCAAGTGGAAGCCTGCTCGGAGCAGGTCGGTACCTGGCATCTTAACTGTTCCTTTTGACAGTCTGTGATGTGCCTGTTTATCTCCTCACAGAAAAGATGAGTTATCCTTTCCATCACGCTGCACTTGAGCAACTCTGTGGACCGGTGGGAGAGAGTAGAGATGGAAGAGCTGCTGAATCCTAGAATAAATGATCTCCAGGAGAAATTACAGAAACTGGAGCTTTTTGTAATAAAGAGAAAATCGAAAGGAGGTTGCTTGAAAGAGGAAACAGAAAATCTGCATTGGGTAGGAGAAGTAATGGGCTTACCGTGCGAGAAGAGGGATTTGGTTAGGTGCTGGGAATCTTTTTTCTGACAGTAAGAGCAGTGAAATGCTGAATTATTTGTTGGGAAAGCTGTTCAATCTTCATTATTGGAGGTGGTTAGGACAGGTTAGACTCGCATCAATCTGTTATGGCTGATGAAGAATTGATCCTGCTCTGTAAGAGGACTGGACTGTATAAACTTCCTGAGTCGATAGATGATACGAGAAAATAGGAAGAGTTTGTGTAATATAGGTGTAATTAATAGAATGATTATATTAGGTATGTCTGTACTATATTGGGTTTAGTACAATAAATTCTACTCTGTTACTTCTCGGGATGGCTGGTTTCTAGCAGAGGTGATAAATTAAATGGGCTTTCTTGAAATAGGATGGGAATGTTGAATGGTCTTATGGATGAGTTCTTTCAAAAGGGATGTAAAATAGGCTGGAAGAGCCTGGAGCAATTGCTCAGGCTCCGGTGAGAGAACAGTACTTTCAAACAAACCGACCAACGCTTCCAGGTGGGTAAAGGGTGAAGAATGAGGTGGTGGTAACTTCAAGCAGTAGAAAGAGCAAGGAAGACTGAACTCTTGAATAAGTACTTGGTTTGTGAGGGTTCAGATCGGGAATACAGTGCTGTTGGGAGATGTGGGGCTTGAATGAAGTGTTCACAGCTTTCTTAAAGAGATTTGAAAGCTGAGAGAGTTGGGAAAGGTCAGCAGGCTCAGCTGGTTATGGAGGACCCAGTGTGTCTTCACGTTCTGTCCTAGCTGAACAGTATCACAGGGTGTGAGAGATTTTGGGAGGAGGATGCAGAAAATTTGAATGAGAGATTCATTTATTGATCTCTCAGAATAGGAAGAAGCAGGCAGGAGGAAGTGTTTACTAATCCTTGTGAGTTTCCTCTCTGAAAGAGGTGATGTTGTGCCTCATGGGATGACTGTGAGGGGCAAGGAGAAAGTCAGTTGGCATAACCATGTTAGAAAGTGGGGCTGGAGTGTCCTCAGTGTTGGAAGAATATGGCAGAGCTGAATAAATGGACTTAGAGCAGGAGTATCTGAGGTTACACCTCTTTAGACTCTCCCAGCCTCGCTTAAACATAGGTGAGAGTGGACGAAGGAGGAGAGAGTCAGCAAGCGCCTTTGCAGTGGAGAAGCTGCAGAAGTAGGCTGGAGGGGTTGTGGTGTCAGAGGGAGCGGATGGATGGCCACAGCTTTGGAGATGAGTACGGCTGGGTAGTTCGTAGAGTGGAACATCAATAGTATTGGTGTTTGTTTTCAGTCGGTGCTGCGGGCACATCCTCTCTAGGAGGGAACTGTGGAGATCTGACGCACTGCTGGGAGGTCGCGTGTGAATACCAGTGGTGAGAGAGACAGTTTGTGTAATCGGGCCGAGGTAACTTCTGCTGGTGGGAAGACCCGAAATGGTAAAAGTCAGCATCTGCAAGCAAGGTGAGGTGGAATCGAAGTATCGTGTTTGGTCTCTTTTTCTACGCACCAGCTACGTGCAAGAAGTGGTGAAGGATGGCGAAGCAGCAAGAGTGGCGGGGAGGAGCTGGGGCTGGGCTGTTACGAGGTGTGCCGTGGCTACGAGCGCAGGGTCCTGTGCACAGGCTTCTTGAGCAACGGGAGCGGAGCCGGGATGGAGCCAAGCGCTTGGCGGGCGATTAGGTGGCATTTCTCAGTTTCATGGTGTTTGCTAGGGTGTAGCAGCCATACATCACGGTACTACCTACTAATTAAGGCCCTTGTCCTGCAGTAATTCCTGATGCTTAATACAAAAAATGCTGCTATTTTCCCGTTAGACAGTCTGCCCCCAGAGGAGTGGGGAGAGAGAATTAAAGTGGATGTTCCTCAGAGGAATCCTCCTTATGAAGAAAAGGAAGCCCCTCCTTTGACTCCTACTTGTTCCGGGTGCTGTGGGTGTTGAGGGTAAGCTGCCAACGGTGAGAGTGGGGCTGGGAAGGGGTCCTTTGTCAGAAAGGTTCACAAAGAAGTAAGCTATAAATGTTTTTCAAATACACGGTGGGACACAAAGGACTTGAGTAAAATGCTCCGCTTTTACACATTGAATGCCTAACCTTCGTGGCTTTCTTCCTACAAAGATGAGTCTCTTGGGGTGTTTTGTAGTTCATGTGCCCAGTGGTTGAGTTGTGTTGGATTGGTATGTAACTGGCGGGTTTAGATCTGGAAAAATTACCTGTAGAAAACCCAAGGCTCGGCTGTATGCGGGGTTCCTATGGTAGTTAATCCTGGCAATTCTGGGTAGATCTGGACCAATGACTCCTAGTGACAACTTCTAAGCCTAAAAAGGAAAAACTGAGCCTAACGGAACTGCAGCCAAATTTCAAGTAGGTATCGGGCAACCCGCAGGTTTTTCTCCCTGCTCCAGATGGGGACCGGGATTACTTGCGTCAGTCAGTGCTCCAAGTGGGGTAGGATTTTGGTGCAGGTAGCCCTGTGTTAAGGGCGCAGCAGAGCGCGTATCCGACAGGATTGCCACGGAAAGGTGTCCTGGGGCGTGAGATGTCTTGGGAGGATGATGCAGTGGAAATGGTGCTGATGCTGTCCTTCACTTGGCAGAGATACAGTGTGTATTTGGTGATTTTTTTTTTTTTTAATTATTATTATTTTTTCTCCCCTGCTGTGGCTGAAACTGTTGCAGCATCAACTTGCAGAGAAGCTGTTGCTCAGTAGCTTGGTAATAATTTCCCTGGTGAGCCCCTGCAACTACCTCAAGTCCTTGCTGTCACAAGCAACAGTTTATTGCCCTACTGTTGCCCATTTCTTGAAACAAATTTATTTAACAGGTGAAGCTTGGGGCTCACAAAACTCAGGTAGTGGCAGTGACTGGCTGCAAGAATGGTGAGGCTTGGAAGAATATTTTGGTGTGATGTCTGTTTTTTTGCTTTTTTTTTTTGTTTTTGGAAACTGGCTGGCTGCTTTCATTAACTGGACTTCTGTTTTCCTGACCTTGCATATTGCTGATGGTAATTTTCAAATGAATGATTAAGAAGCCAAAGACCTGGTGGCTGTCCAGTGGTTTGAAGGGGCATAAACCAATTATTTTCACCAGTTCTTTGGCTGCACTTGTTGCCTACTCTGGCCTCAAATGTTTCCTGTGCTGGGACATCCGAAGGAGCAATGACACGCGTGCTGCAGAGCAGGAAGAGATGCATCCATGTCTCTTTAAAAATCAAGATGGGATGTGGCTTGAATGGCAATATAAATAAATACCCAGCCAGCAGAACACTTATAATGTCAAGGAAGCTCTAGGAAGAGTTGATTTGATCGTAAAGATGGGTGTCCCCACCAAACCTCCCTTTTCTCTTGCTTCTTCCCACGTGCACACACTTGCTGTCCCGCTGACTCCTCGCTCGCCTCACCCTGGCAGAGGGTGGTGAAAACATAACGGTTTCTTGTAGCTGTTGTTGCCACTTGCACACTCCAGTGCTGCCTGAATTGCTTGAAAGGCAAGGCGGAGCAAGGGCTGCTGCCTCATACCGGATTTACTGCCAGAGGGAAGGCTGCAGCAAAATGATATTTTGAAAGGTTCACAAGGAAAGAAAACTTCTAAAATGTTTTTACTTCACATGAGGGGAGGGCATGTGCCCTTTGCCAATTGTAGAGCAATGAAATACCAGTACTAAGTTGAAGATTTTGTGCTTTTTAGCTTTTTTCTTTTTTGTTTTTTTCTTTTTAGATTGTGTTTGGTTATTTTTTGCATGAACAAAATTTAGAGGGAGATGACCAGCAAGCCTTTTTTTGGTGTACAAAAGTGGCTGAAACATTCTCTTCATCATATTCATTCTTACAGAGCAAAATATGTTTTGACATGAGGCTGAATTAAAAAAAAAAAAATAAAAAGGCATTTCATAGGTTTTGATGTGCTTTTTCATTCAGTAAATAGGAAAAAAGCTTTAATTGGTGGTGTCTGGAGAACACCTTTCCAGGGCTGCTCCTCTGTGGAAGAGGAGCGCTGTACAGGAAGGAGTAGATGCTGGGTTTTGTTGACAATTATTTGATGATACTACTTTTATTTATAACTCAGCCTGTGGTAATAATCAAGACTTTGGATGTAGGGTCTGTGATGGGAAAGGAAGTTACAGTTATGGTAAGATCGATCCAGTCATTAATAGAAAATTTCAGGACAGAACTCTTTTCCAATGGGGAGTGTTTCTCAGCTGCCCTCAGACAGGATGGATCTAGCTCTTCTTACCAGCGTCAAGCCTGAAAAAGAAAACAAAAAAAAAATTGTGTTCACTTTCTAAAGCTGTTTTGAGACTAATCTTAAAGATTAAACTTTCTGTGCGATTAGGTCCCACCCCGTCTTGAGAGAGAAACGTAAGTTTTATTATTTCATTTCAGATTTGTACTATGAGTCACTTGTTTGCTGTTCTATAAAATAGCATACAGACGACACTAATCAGTAATTAAATTATTCTCCTATTTGTAGGTCCATGGAAACGTAGAAGTGCTTTTAGATTTTGGGCAGCTTTACTTTTGTTGAGGTTTTTTTGTTGGTTTGTGTGTGGTTCTGTAGGGCTATTTTTCGTATTTAAAAATTTCCTTATTTATTAGTGTCAGCTGGTGGTCATTCTTCCTGAGATCCCAACGGCCGCTTTCTGCTGCCATCGCCACTGGTAGCCCTGTGTGGGATGAGGAACTGTCCTTGACGAATTTTTTCTAGATGAAACTGTGCTCTCTACTCGCCATGGAGGAATACTTCTAATCTCTGAAGTGCGCTCTGTGTGAAAGACCACCTGTGATATTGCTGAGGTGGTTTTCATCATATTTCGGTACTTGCTTTTTGAGGGCGAACTAGAGAGATCTGGCTTTAAGGACTGTGTTGTCCTTGAGTATTTAATGATGAAAAGAAAATGACTCTTCCCTTTTCTATTCAAGTTTTGGCAAAGGGTTTTCTTCCTGTTATTAAGGTCTCAATTGGTCATCAAAATGAGATGTCATTTTAATGAAGATGAAAATATGCAGCACTTGAATGTGACATGGGATTATTTTCCGGTAGGGCAAGCCTATGGGTTATCACTTGTGTCTCATGTAAAATACGAAGCCTGTCCGCTGTCTTTCTCTATGTTTTTGGCAGCTCTTAGGGAATTAGGAAATGTAGAACAACTTGCATAAGCAGAAGAGGGGGAAAAAGAGGTGGCAAACAAGCTTGTTTCAGCAATTCACTTCTGTTGGCTTCCCCAGGAGGAAGGGACTGCCATGTGACGAGGAAACTGCCAAATCTCTGAAAGTGCTCATTGAAATAATCAAAACTCAAATTTCCCTTGGATAGATAACTTAGAAAGGGTCTACTGGGAGGTGACCACCGTAAAATACCCTCTAGGTGATTGTTGGTCTTGTGTTCTGTCCTGCAGCCTGCTGGGAATAAAATAATTCACCCTGAGGTCATAGCCTAAGAAGTTTTATAGGGTTTAAAAAAAGCTTTGTGGGATGTATTGCTGTTTTGAGAGGATTTTGGAATAATGCTACGGTAACAATTTTACTTGTTTATGTCATGCAGGTCCCAAGATGTGTACGTAGCTTGCTGCTCCCTCTGTTATCCGAAGCTTGTGTAGACTCAAAGCGGTGTGAGATTGTAGAAATGGGGTGAGGGAGAACAGTTGCCAGATAGACGTGGTAAGCCTTGGCTTTGCAATGTACTTGGGCGCGGGATCTGTTCCTCTATATACGTGCAGGAGCTGGGGACACCCGAGCACGCTGTCAGATGGGTACCGTGCAGAGCTGCTCACTGCAGAGCATCTGAGCATGGAGTTAGGTGTGGGCACCTTTTCTGGTGGATTTAACTTCAGTCAGTCGACATACGTGAGTTGGAAGGAGGAATGCAAAACAACTGGATTTCCTGGGTCAATGTGCGTGCAGTTCCAGGTGGGGAAGCTCACCATTCACAGTTCACGAGTGACACGACCGTAGGGTTGGTGGCTGGCAAACAGCATCCTTTCCTTCCAGATTGTGAGGGGGGTTTCCAGCTCATCCTCCAATTTTCTAGGTCAGTTGCTGGAAAAGAGTCTGAAGTTGTTCCATCTTTTCTCCATTCCACATCAATGTAGTACTTTGAAAAGCACTGAGCTAGGCAAAGCTTTCCTTGTTTTATTTTGTTGTGAAGAACATCATGTTTTCTTAAGCTGCACAGTGAGTTTATTTGGATGAGCTCATGTCAATTATCGCCATACCTTGGAGCTGCTAAGAGAAAACACGTTTCCTAAATGTAGTAAGGGAGATGGCTTGTTTCTGTGTTTGAGACTTGTATGTTTTGGAAATGGCTGGAAGAGCACCTTTAAGAACCGTTCAGTTAGAACCTGACATATGGTCCTTGTAAATTCATGGCTTTGTCAATGATTTGTAAAAGGTATAGCTTCCGATGAGCAGGAGGTACTCCCTTGACATATGGGCTTGCTCACTGTCAGCTGCAACGTGAATTGGCGGTATCTGCTGAACTGTGACTGTTTATTCCTTGTCAGCTGCTCTTCTCTGCTACCTGGTTTCCTTCATCTGTGCACCTACCTGGCACTTAGGTACTGCAGACCCCCTTGTTAAGGCGCGGTGATAATTGTCTTAAGCCCTCATTTTCTTTTGCCAAAAATGACTTCTAATGATGCTGCATTCTTTCTGATTTGTAGCTGAAGTCTGTGGAATGAATAGCAAAGGGATGTACATCAGCCAGAATGCAGGTTGTGAAATTTAATCAGTGGACTTTAAGGTATGCCTCGAAATTTAAGAAATCAGTTGTGACAGATTATTGTAAAAAGAAATAGTTACTCTCTCCTCTTTAACCATTTTTTAAAAAATACATCTTCATAACTTACCCATGTCATTTTTTTAGATGTTTGGACTTAAGCAATAGTGAGTTTCCTGCCTGGCAAAGTAACTCCAAAAGGGACAATTTTAAATATTACTCTGACAAATGAAGATTTAAAGAGAAAATAGGCTGTCCAAGATAGCACGAGAGTGACTCGGGAATTTTTCTAGTTGTGTGTTAGAAAGCAATAGCTGGGGTCTGGATGATGGTTTTTGTATAGAACTTTTCCTGTGTGATTATTATCATTATGTACGTAATACTTACCACTGAGAACAATTTGATAGACCATGTCCCGTTCATGTTTTCCACTTCTAGACAAAGCTCAGACACAGTCAATCTGGAAGGCAGCAGCAACCTTTTAAAAGTCATTGAAATTACTTGGGAACCTGTCTGAAACATCGCCGAGATTCTTGCGTGAGGGAGAGACGGGAGGGAAGGCTGGCAGAGAAAGTAATTTATCCCTGAAATAACAGTTAACTGAAAAAGTGCAGAGATTTCCCCAGGGGGAAAAGAAATGCGGTTCCTTTTTTGGAATGAAAATGCTCTAATTTCTCATGTGACTTGGGAAATCCTCTTGGCTTCCTGCAGAGGGGAAGGGGGCAGTTGAACGTTTTGTCGGATGATAGAGCATGGCATATTTGTGATGCATAACAGCATCTGCTGCATAAAGAACTCCCAAGGGAGCCTGCTGCTTGCTGCAAGGCTGTTCCTGTTATCAAGGGACTTGTTTCTAAGGCAGTGATAACAGAAATTCCATTGTCTAAATATTTAGTAGATTTGATAATTACACGAGTACAGCACTGTATGGTTTCCTCTGAGTTTGGGGATATTGTATTTAAGGAGAGTAGGATTCTTTGCTTGGACTTGTGCAAGGGATTCAAGAGAACCAAATCTAGTCTTTATCTTGAGAAAGAAGAGCTGTATTACGAGTAACGTATCTTGCTAGTAATGAGACAAGCTCCAAATACTTTCCGCTGAATTAAAGGTATATAGATAAGAATTTTCCCTTCCTGTTGCAAGCTCCAGATAAGCTGCTTTTGTACTTTATGAACTGCCCGGAAAACTTAGGACTGAGTGCTATTTGGCTTTCATTCGGGCTATGGTCAGTGCCGTCCATCACGCAGGAGGACTGAGGAAGCAGAGGATATGTTGCCTGGGACTATTTCCAGGCAGGTGAAGGCAGTAGGAGTAAGTATTAACATGTATATTCAGACTCTGTTTTGGCTGCAGCATTGCATGAGATTGAACATAGTGGCTTACTTGCAGCCTGCCTGCTGCAAAGTATCAGGTCGGTTAATCAAGGTAACTTTGCTGCTTTGAGGCAGCAAGTTTTTCTTGAAAAGCTTTTTCATTAATAGAGCTTTTTCTATCATTTAAAAGGGTTGTTGCTAGAACTTCTTGCACTCTCCAGAAGTGTTCACAGAATTTACTGGCCAGACTGATGAGGTGAGGCTCTGAAAGTAGAGGCATTTTGAAACATACCCAGTCAAGAGTCTCCCTGTGGACCTGTTTTTTTTTGTGGGTGTTTGTTTTTTGTTTTGTGGTGGTGTTGGTTGGTTTGGTTTGGTTTTTTAGACACCTGGAAAAGTAGTGTTGAAGGGAGAACCAGTTACATGTGTTGAGATGCCCATTCCTAGTTGCTTGGCGGGGTGATATGAGTCCGATTGCGAAGTAACAAGAAGCTGATGGTCCAAAACAGAGCTTTGGTTTGAAGCCAAAAAGCCACGGATTTCTCTGACCACAAAGTTGAACAGAATGATGGTGTCCAAGATAAAATTAATCTTAAGAATAATTTTGTCCAAAGATAAAGAACATGACTCAGATTTGCACACGTACTCATTAAAAATAAATCCCAATTTTAATTCAGCTAGTCACTCTTGTGTGTAGGAGTGACCATTTCCATATTTCCTTTTGGCATTTAATGCTCCAGAGAGTAATTTTAAACAAACAGTTTCACAAAGCACTCCTCTTCGTTATTTAGCTCGATTGCATAGGGCAGGATATGAGACTATGCAGATACGGTCTTTTGAGTTGGCAAGGATGCTGTGAGGATTTTGAGAAAAGCATTAATACGACACAGGCACTTGTGAAATGAATTGTTTTGTAAATAGCATTTTGAACAGATGTTGTTTTTTATCTTTCTCTAAAGGTGGGTTGTTTCTGTTGGCTGTTCCTGCACGCCATTCAGTTTTTCTCTCCATAGCAGCTCCTTTTCTTGTGCTGAATGTCTGCTTGTAATTATAGCATTGTGCTTTTCTCCTTTTGCAGTCAATGATACGCACGTTATATCTGTTGCAGGACATCCTTCTCTCTCCTGTCCCAAGCATGCTGGTAACACACCTGAGTGGAGCACCCAGGGCTTTGGATCTAGGGCAGTGAGTTTGGTGGAGATGCTCTTTTCATGACCTACTTCTTGGGCAAGCATGGAGGTAAAAACTGCCCTTAGTGGCTCAGATGTCAGATTCAGGCTTCTTTTTTATTTATTTTTTTTTTTTTTTGTCTTGGGCTGAAAAATAATCAGACTCCAGTTTGATACAGTCTTACTCCTCAAGGTTAGGAACTGAGTGTCACCTGAATTATTCAAGTATCAGTGGAGAGGAATAGACAAGAACACTTAAGCATAGAATGCTGTTGCTTTTGGGATTTAAAACAAGCACTCTTTTCTCCTAAGGAATTGTTTGTCGTTGTGGTCGATCGGACTTAATTAGTTTCTTAATTTGTCCTTCCAAGAGAGGTAGGTGTGTAATTGACTCATCGAAACACTTCTATCCACGTTTTTACTTTCATTTAGGAGATTTGACAACACTCGTAAAGCCGAATTGCTACAATTAGCCTGACATTTTATATAATAGAGTGCACCGTAGAGGGCTGTTTGCTCTTGGAATTACAATGTTGAAGCACCACTGTACTTTTCAAAGCAGTATTTACATAATTTGTGTGGATTTCTACGCTAGATGGAATCTGCATTGCCATGTGACAAGCAAATAATAGGTGTATATTCATGTTCACTGTGTACCCAAACTAGCTAGTACACAAGTTTGATGGCAGCACAGAGGTCTGTTTGCCTTCTTCAGGATGTGAATTTTCTAGCCACAAGCTAGAGCTGATGACGCTTCATGCAGGATTCTGACTCATGAACACTTACAAGTTTTCTTATAATCTTGGGAACTTGGAAATACATGGCTCGCAGGCCCATGAAGAAAGCAGAATTGCTATCGTAGTGCTCTGAGACACCCTCGGGTACACGGAGACCCTGCTGTATGGCTGCCTGGGCGAGCTGGCTGTGGAAACCCACGCCCCACTAGGGATGCATGTCGTTACTCAAGTCTGTCGCTACTGAATCGCCTTGGCTAAGAAGTAAAGGAAGACCTTGCCTCCTTTCCACTGAAGGCACACACAAAACCCCCCTCTGATTGTTGTCTGGTAATTTCTCTAATGCACTCCAGCTCTGTTACTCTGCCTCCTTCAAACTTTTCTGAAGAAAACAAACTAAAAAAAAATAAAAATCTAAAAAGTCAATCTTCTATTGTCATACTTCCCAAGATCAGGATGCTTTCCATTTTCATAGGACTAAGTAGTATCCTATGAATCTTACTTTCAGGTTAGGCTAATTTAGTTCTCAAAAGTATTCCCTTTTTTCTCTATTTGTAAGCAAGAGGTGGTTTAAAACACTTCTACAGCAGTTATTTTGGCCACGAATTTGCCTTGGAAAAAGCAGTCTCTGCAACGCTTCATTTGAAGACAGTTATACTTACCTGCTAGTGACCGGCTTGATTTGCCAGCGCTGGAAATAATGTGCATGAAATCTATTTACTCTAAAGTGACTAGAATTCACATTTTCTGAGTTGTGTTTACAGCTTCAGCTCTCCAACTCTGGCTTTATCTCTGTGCTGGGATGAAGCTTGCACCTTAATATTAATTGTCAGTCACGGTAATCACTGAGTTATGAGGCTTTTCCCATCCTCATTAGCAGTCTCTGCAAGCTTTCCAGCCTTAAGGTTCTACGAATGAACAGATCTACCTCTAGCTTGGCCGTTGTCTGAAGAAATATAACTAGTCAAAATAGAAGAAAAGACGTATTTTTGTTGCTGTTGCTTCTTGTCGTGTCTTCTCTCCTACTGCAATGTTTTTTTGCCAAGTCTCTCAACTTCTACCGTCGGCATGAAGAGCTGGTGCATAAACGTGAGATAAGCACTGGAAATCTGTGTGGCTTCTTGGTAGAGAAATTTTGATTTATTGTCTATTACCTGAATGTAAAACCCTTCCAGCTCTCACCGTGAAAATGATCTTCGTAATTCATTGCAGAACTGTAAAATATTACACAAGTTGAAAGGACATTGGAAGTATAATAATTTAATCTTTTTGAAATCAGTTAATGAAGTTCAAGTTGAACAATATTGAAAGTCAACTTGATAACTTGATGATCCGTATAAATAAATCTCACTGACTCACTGGGAAGCTAGTTGTTTTCCGAGCTAGGGCAGGAGAGTTCCAGGCAGAAAATCAAAAATGATGGGGAGAAAAAACTAGATGAAAAATAGGATGCAGTTGAACTATTGTCATATGCTCATATTCTACTTCACCATCTATCATTGATATTATTATAAGTACAGGAATTTGATGACACATCAAAGCACTTCAGTGACTACTTTTATATTCCTGATTTATATTCTGATAACATTGGTGCAAAGATGCTGTTCTTACCCACCGCTTTGTCTTTCTAGTGCTGTTGCTGAAATGTTACTTGTTCACCCCTTGCTTCATAGCGTACTTACACCAATAAACTTGGGGGTTTGCTTTGGTTTTCCCCTGTACTAATGCTTTTATCTAGCAATAGGTTTTTGGGTTTTTCGTTTCCTCATCCTTGCTGTGAGAATGAGACTACCAAGTTATTGTGGGGCTATTAGTTGCACTTTTTTTAAAAAAGCCCTGAAGAAGCACAACCCTACACGCGACTCAACGTGAAACGTCTTAACCTTTAACAGTTATAATTGCTGTTTGCAGGCTTAATTGTCATGTGGCTTTTGCAGGTAAATAATCTGATAGGAGAAAAATAACTCGGTCTCTGACTAGACAATTGCTTCTTTTCTACCCACAGCTCTGATCAGCCATTAATTATCTTTTCCTCTACACAATAATTAGGATTGAGCTATGAAGCTCAAAGGTTGAACATAGTATATTAACCCTCGTGTTCTGAAGAGAGGAAACGGGAAGGTATGCCCTCGTGATGCCTTCCTGTGACTAGGGGGACAGAGCAAATGATCTGCTTTTCTTGTCAGCTTTAGCTGGTGTTCATTAAAATATTTGCTTTATAGAACTGCTTTTAGGTAATGCTTGGGTAGAATTTAGAATAATAAAGTTGAATAAAACATGTGACAAAGCAATGTGAAGCTTTCTTTTCCTACTAAAAGCTGCTTGTTTCTTTTGTCTTATTAGTCATGTAGGAAACATCCTGAGGTTCTCAGCTATAAATATTGCTAGTAGGGCAAGAGGCTCTGTCACCTTTACATTGCAGTGTGGCCTATATGCATGTTAGCGTTAGTTTTTGTAGCTATAATCCAGTGTGCAGTGCTTTCTTCCGAGTACAGGACCGCCTCCCTTTGGAGCAGCACTCCTTGCTTCACCTGTCATGAGACAAGGAATCCCCCTGGATCCCGTGGAACAAAATGAACTATTGTGTATGGGGCTTTTTCCCTCTGAAGCTGCTACTTAAATGAAAATTGCCTTTGGATCTCTGAAACAGGCCCCTCAGTGCTCCTTGTGACCTATTTAGTTGACGGAGCACCATTTCTCTGCTGGCTAAGAGCTCCTTCCGGCCCCTGGGGTACTGGAGGTACCCTTGCTGCTGCTGTTTAGGATCTGCCCTCTATTATATCTTCAAATGGGCTCACATCTAACAAGGTACAATTTCACCGGGTACATCGGTGGTCCTTTCTGTCTAGCGGTTGTTCTGGTGTTTCTGAGATTCTTTGCCTCTCTGTAGAGCGACTGACTGTGACTAATGCTGCCTTTGCTGAAAAAGCTAAGTACCAGTAGCTGGCAAGATGAATTTTATATAATATGCTGACTTGAAGCTCCAGAGCCTCCAATGATGAATGTCTTACTTCCACCTCTCCCTGTCCTCTCCCTTTTCTTCTGTCTTCTACCAAGAATAGTTTCTAGAAATGAGACAAAACCAAGCAGAGTATACAGTGGTGTAAAATGTCCACTTAATCCAGCACAAGCCATAATCTGTCTTTGCATGCTGGTTACTCTGTCTTGCATTTCTACAAATTAATTTTTGAATAAAAATTAGAAAAAAGTTCTAAAAGAATGCGTGCGAAATAGCAAAAAAAATCCTAAAGCCTAACCAACTATGTGTTAGAGCATTGGTGGTTGACTTGTTCAGACCTTTCGCTGATGATAATTTTAGGAAAGAATTGTTACTTCCACTCTAATTCTTAGAGCACTACTGAGAAGTTTTTGGGGAGCCTGAAACTTCTGGGGGCAGTTTTTATTCTGAATTTGTTGAAACTGGTTTTTGGAATACAAAGTTGAAGATGCGTACTTTCAAACATCTTATCTGACTGTACTTATGTTAAGATTATCCTAGTTTAGAAAAATAACATGGAATTACTGTCAGTAAAACAGTAATCTGGCAGGCTGCCATGATGTGGATTTAAGTGGATATGCCATCAGTATTGGTAACAAGTCACTTGCAGTGAACTGAGCAGAGGTTCAGCATCAAATATTTCCATCTGTCTTGTTTTATACATTCAGATGAGACCAAATGCCCCATGTCTGTTTGTACAGTGGGAAGTTTACGTGCAAGTTTCTTTCCATTTTGCCAATTCCCACCAACAAGCATGTGGAAAAGGACTTGTGTTTTTTGAGTTTTAGGGCCATTGTGATTTTTTTTTTTTTTTTTTTTTTTGCCTTCTCTTGGTTTCTTTGAAAGCATTTTTTGGCAAAGAACTGTTTCACAAGGCATGCCTCATGAAGCTGGAACTGTTGAACTGTATGCAACCTCACCAATTTTGTGGTTACAGTTACAGTGTGCTCTGATTTGTATCTGTTTACAGTGGGAAAAGTTAATGTTTGGGTTGAGGAGTACTCTGATCTCCCTTTAGGGCTGGAGGTGTGAAGGCATTCATATCTACTTTTCATTAGCAAAAACCAGCATGGGCGTGTTCTTCTGGCAGTAAAAGTGTGCAGGCAGATGATTTACCTTCATGAATCCTTCCTTGTCTGGATGCAAAAGAGCTTTCCAGGGAAGGCTGAGGTGGCTGTGGGGATTCTCTTGGCTTTTCTGTAAGTAAATATTTAGTTTCTAAGAATCTCTGCCCTTGGAATGGTGACCTTTGAGATGTTACTGAAGTAAGTGGCACGCTTCTTGGACCTCTTGAAGGATATTTGAGCTATGATGTTAAACTGGCTAGTTGTTCTGATTTTAAAACTGATTTGGGGATTGGGGAGTAGTTCATGTAGCAAGCGTGAGCTGGAAAGAAGGAAGCTGGTCATCAATCAAACTGGTGTCAGGGAGCATCCCTGACTATGGGAGCCTGCCAGGAAACGGTCACCAGTCTGCTTTGCTCTGGGGTTTCTTCATGAAGTTCTCACAGCTTGCCAGGGGTAAGCAGAAAAGGATCGTTACTTAATACCACTAAATGAAGCAAATGGAATTAGTGTTTACTAGATATAGATTATAGTACATAATATATGACTGTTTTTCAGAGACTGTATCAACAGTTGATTTTCCTTGAACTGATGATGTGTCTACTTCTGCAGCGTGGCAATCAAAAATAATCACCTCTTCAAATATAGTATTAGCATTGTTGTGCTTTAGGAATGATCTTTGGGGCGTTGAACCTGTCCGCGTGGCTGCGGCAGCACGAGGGTTAGAGCTTGGTTTGTATGCGATGTAGTTATGCCAGGGTGGTTGCTGCTGCAGAAAGCGTGCAGGAAGCTTGAAGGGCAGAACTGCGTACCAGCTGGGGAAGCTATCCCGCTTCTCTGGCAACTACAAGGAAAGGAGTTTATATTAGTTCCAAAGTTGCTTCTACCATCGCATTATTTATCTGGTTATTTTCTCCCTGCGATGTTTAGTACATCTTTTCTTAATAAGTTTCAATGTTTTATGGCAAGAATCTGCAAACTGTTCGGATAGAGATTAAACTGATCAAGAACTCTGCTAAGATATTAAGGGGAAACCCCCAAAAACAAGGGGGAACACAGTGCAAGTCTCTGTTGTGCCTTGTCTTTCTCCTCTAAGAGGGGGGTTCTGTCCTTCTAGCAGCCTTGCTCAGAGCAAAGCCAGCTGGGTAGAGAAGGGCAGGTTGAGGTTGGAGGGACAAGGCCCACCTGGCCGAAGAGGCTCCTCTCCCTCTTTGGGGCAGGAGGGGCTTAGTGCCCGTCAGGTGCATGAGGAACAGCTGTGGGCAGCAGCCTGAGGAGCCGCAGCTGTGGGAAGGGCCCTGGCTCCCCTCATAGGTCTGGGGGATGCCATTGGCTGAGCAAAAGGGCTGTGGGGAGGTCATCCTCTCGCTTGGTGCTGTGTTGGTTTTCCCCTTCCTTGGAGTGGAGAGTGCTGTGAGTAATATGTGTTATTTCTGCCTAGAGGGTTTGGGGCTTCTGCTTGAATTAGTCTTCCAAGTTGCTTAATGTGTTGTGTTGTAATTATCTGGCATTGTAAATCCTGTAATCTTTGTGTTGGGCCAATGCTTGGGGTGTCATGAATGCTCAGAGACTGGGGAAGGTAAGAAATTCTTTGTAGAGAAAGAAGGTATCATTTACCACTGAGACATCTGGGGGAAATAATGCTTTTTGCCTTGCAAGCCTTTTTTTTTTCTCTTCTAGCCTTTCCTCAGATCTCAAAGGGGGTACATAAGAAACCTGAAAACTATGGCAGATGTATTTTCAGTACCTGTTATCCTTGTTTATACTTTAGTGGTAACTTCACGAAAAATCTTTAATTCAGGAGAAAGCATTTGGGAGCTTCACAACCACCACTTGACATCCTGGTGGTCATGTGTGCTTAAATTAGAATAAGCCTTTTATATTGGCAGGTCAAGGGACAAAGAATAGCTTTTTCAAGCATGCAAGCAGTTGGATAAAGTAAATAAAGGTAATCCTACACATCAATCTGCTAGTTGGGTTGTGTGTGATGGTGTGCTGAGTATGGTGTACCTGGGTGTGTGCCCTGTCTGCTAGGGCGAGTACAGGGAAGCACATCTGAGTTTTAATCAAGGACAGCTGGCCGCTCAGACGGCGCCGAGCGTGCGAGGGCAGAGAGCTCTCCCAGTCCGTGCTGTAGATCAGCACGCGCTGCGCCCTCTGTACGGGGCAGGCTGGAGGGCTGCTTTCTGATGCTTCTGCCTGGGGAGAAATTGGTTCGGGGGGAAATTTTGAGTAAAAGCTGATGCCTTTTCTTGTAACTTATGTTGGGAGTTACACTTCTTAATGAAAAGATAAGGTGTTTAAATGAATAGATGATACTATAAATATAGCTAATATAAAGTTTTGTTTTGTCTTCTACCGGGGCTTGCCCTGGCTGAAGCTGTGTCTCTTCCCCGTGGAGGCAGCTGGTCTGTGGCTTACAAACATGGTGGTTGTGTTTTAATTCCTTTTCACCAACTGGGTGAGTTCTCTGCTTCTGTTGCTCATCTATAATGCCTTTTTCTAGCACATATCTAGTAACTTTGGCTAAAGAATCTTGTCCAAGTGAGCCTATGTGTGTGGAAGGGTGGTGGAAGGAAGAACTTTGCCTCTTTTCCTCTGTGCTTCCTGAATGTGTGGTGGCAAATACCATCTACAGCTCTTCCAGAAGTACAAAGCCCTCCATTGATGAACAGGTAAACACAGATTGTTTAGTATTCTTGTTCCAAAACACTCAGTGTCTGCTCTAAAATGATAAATTCCTCCCTCTTGTTTACAAAGTCAGTTTTATTTTCGGTTTTCAAGCTAACAAATAGGTCACTATTAAGAATTCTGCAGTCACCTCTGTTGTGCAGGCGTGATTATCTGGATTTTCCTAGAGACAGAAGTTTAAACAACTGTTACTAGAAAATGTTTGGGGTAAGTCTTTATTAAGCATTTAAAGTTGGTTTTCTCATGACAAAATTCATGTTAAATCTCATGCAGTTGTATGTATCTTGTTTTTTCCAAAGGGAACAAGATCGTGCCAGTCCATGTGGGGCCTTAAAGTATGTACCATCCGGGCATAACCAGCAGTACAAAGGAACAGTCCTTCTGTAGGAATAAGTATTAGTAGAAAACTAAAAATCCAGTTCCTCTCTGAGCTTGCCTTGTACTGAACATTATTTTTCTTATAGAAAGAGTAAAAATTTATATATGGATTTAATTTTCTTAACAAGAACTGATGAGGAGTCCTCCCTATTGTTGGAACTACTGGCAGTGTTGCATGTTTCAGTGCTGCTTGGTAAAAGTAAGTTCATTAAGAGATACACGTGTGCAGAAGCTCTTGCCAGTTTCTAGCTAATTCCAACAAAAGTCCAGGGTTTGAGAACTGCAGGAGTGACCCACTGGAATTAAGTTAGTGAGGGACAGAGTTGATGGCTTACTGCAGGTGTATGTGCTCTTACCTCTCAGGTGATTAAACTTAGGAATGTAGATACTCCCTCTTCAAAATGGGTTCATTAAATTGGGTTTCTTTTTTTTTTTTTTTTTTTTTTTCCCTTTCTTTCCCTTTTCTGCTAAGCAGAGCATGGAAGCTGTGGCTGTTGAGCATAGGGCACAGCATTTGAATGATGTTAGACTTCAGTAGCAGGGTGACCATTTGAATGTTCAACTAAATGAATGGAAAACTAAAGTGTACAGGCAGATGATTAAAAGTTTAAAAGGTGCTGGGGTAAATCCAAATATCAATGGGGTGGTTTTTAAAAGTTACCATGGGCAACTTCTTAGCTGAAATCGCATCCAGTCAGGACCTTCAGATGGGGCTGATTTTCTGATAAGTAATCACACCTGTTAGGTAAAAAGTAGTGTTCACAGATGGGTGGTGATGTTGCTTGCAATGTGTAGGTATCTACAAAGTTATTGTGGGGTTTTACAGTAGGAACTCTATTCTAGAATGGAGAGTTTGATCATATTGAAGGTTATTTTAAATGATACTTTTATGGCTCTGTCAGTGTTCAAGTTGGAAGAAGGGTCAAATTCTGTGAGTTTTCCCTATGAATGTTAATCAACAGTAAGCCTAAACAGTTGTTGATCGGCTAGTTTTGGTTGGAGGGGAGCTCTGCAGGTCGGTCACTTTAACCTACTCAGAGCATGGCTGGGTTCAGTGCTACATCAAGCTGCTTAAGTGCTCTGAGCAATCTACAAAGATGGAAATTTGGATTTCTGTGGCATGCATGGATGCCTCTTTCTGGTGCTGCACAGCTCTCAGGGAGTCAGGGTAACTTTTCCACTCTCCCCCTCTCTTTTTTTTTTTTTTTTTTTTTTTTTTTTTTTTTTGTGCCAATGAGAATTCTCTTAAAAGGATTTGTGTCTTGAAACTTTGCTACGCACCTCCCAAGGCTCCACCTTGCCTGCAGTTCCTCTTCAGGTAGCAGGAGACTCACTGAATCGTCCCCAAGCTGAACAGCCTCTAGCTTCTCTTTATATGTGCCTCTACCATAGTCGTATATATCCAGTGCTTTAGACCCCTGACTGTCTGGTGGACTTTCTCCTGGACTCTTTCCAGTTTCAGAGTTCTCTGTTGTACTGTGGATATGTACCACCGAACTGCACTATGCTGGCTGCGTTGCCTCATGAAGCAAATAACCCCTTGACAGAGGGAAGCAATTCTGCTTTTATTAATGCACCGCAGCATGTGGTTATAATCACATTTGGATTTGAACCTGCTGAGCGGCTCGCTTAGACCATTTGTCTGACCTACCGAGATGCCTTGTCCATTAGTGTACCAGCCATTCCCTCTATCTGATGCGGTCTTTAAATGTGCTGAGAGTGAATCCTCTACCCTCGCCCTGGTCAGTGAGGAAGGTAGTGTTGCCCCAATATTACCTGGTATACACGTGGACTTACGGCTTCAAACAAACCAAACCCAAATTTACAGCTCCACTTCTGCTTTCCCATCTCTTATTTTAATGCTGCTGAACTGAACCTTTAATTGTCTTGAACTGCCTGTGTTCTGGGGCTGTATGCTTCTAATTCAAAAATAATTTAATTCTGGAATATGGCATTGCTGTTCTTTCTACACTTTTAATTAAAACTCTTGCCTGACTAATGAGGTTCTTCACCACTTCCTTTCCGCCCCCGTCACATTACTTGTTCTTTACTGGTATCTTTTTGTTCATCTCTTCAGTATTTTACCATTTTGATCTTCATGCTTTTGTCTACCAGCATGAAAGTCTTGGATAGTAAAGGTTTCAGTTCTTAAGAGGTATGTTAATAAGTGTTGAATATCATCATTGATTCAAGTTTCAGTGTCTGTTAATGGCAGTAAACTTCTGAGGCTTTTTACATAACATGTCAAAGGCAAAAGGAAAGTATCTGTTCTCTGTGTGCTAGTCTTAAAGTTTCATCAAAGGTGCGAAATGTTAATGTGCTTTGAGAATAACATGAAAAATTGCACTGCATATTTGGAAGTCCAGTAGGGTTTTGACTATGTTGGCTATACCCTCCTGTTTATTGGGAAGACTGAAAAATAATTTGGGAGGAACTAGATGGGGTTTGCTCAAAAAGTGACACCAGTCTGTTTGTTGAAGGTTAGCAATGACTGATGAATTTTTAATCAGTGATATAGTATGGGATATGAATTCTTATGGTTAAGATGTGACTTCATAGGTTTTCATTATCTGCTGATGAGGGAAATTGCCATAGCATTTCTGAATGAGGTCAATATGGGGATCGGTATGTTCATTTCATCATATGCCTCTGATTTTTCTGTTGAGAGTTTAACTGTCTATGAGAACTTTCAAGTCTAACAAAGCGTATTTAGCATGGATTTGTGTTTTGGAGCTATGAGCATGCTGTTCTCAGGCAGTCAAGTCAGTGAAAGGTGTAGAATGAGAGAGTCTCTATTCAGCGTCGTGCAGTGTTTTGAGACACACTGAAGTCAACGGTAGACAGGATGATTAATACAACTAAGTCAACACTGTTATTAATTCAGTGACTGAATCTGTTAATCCCATTTCCCCGTGAATGTAGCCATATGTAGAAGTTCCTGCCAGTTTAAAGATGAGGATGAGATGGTGAATGCTTGTGACTCAGGAACTGGTGGGTGCGCTGGTCAGAGCTGTAATCTTTAGTGGTTACTCTATTGCCTTAACGTTGTTGCAGAATCGAGTTTACAGCTGAATAACTGCATTCATTTAGAAATGACTTGCTGCATCTTGAGTGTGTGCTTTCCTGTCTTGCTGGGGAGCTGACTGGGTATTCAACTAAGTGCAAGCTTTTATTTCAAGTCTTCATTCTTAGCTGTTGTCAAATTTTTGCAGGTATTTAGACAGATTTAGGGGAGTTGTTATCATCATAACTGTATTTCTCCATGTTGAAATACTACCTTAGATGGCTGTTAAGCTTCTGAATGCTGAAAGGATGTGATAGTCTGTTCCTCTTCAGGACTGTCAAAACCTCATGTTTTTGCCAATCCAGGCAACCAAATGGAAGGAAGTCATCGAGGTTTTTCTGAGCTAGGAGTGTTTGCTGGGCAGAAAAACATCTTGGGTTGCAGCATGGTGGGTCTTGATTGTCAAGTTATTCACCTTCCTCGTGTTTGACCTGATAGATGATTTAAAACAGATTGAATGTCCACATTTTTCAATGAAAAATAATGAAATGGCAGATAAAACTGGCTCTTCTAGTTTAGCTATAACTCTACCTGACTCTTGCTTTCCTTCCTATGCCTTTAGACTGGGCGCAGTCGCATACTATGCGGTAAGACTGTTTGGTTAGGAGAATGTCACGCGTATCGGTGAGAGCCAGTTTGGCAATATGTACTTTCTTGGGGGTGTATTTTTTTTCCTCTTTTGAAGATATGCAGTATACCGAAGGCTGAGCAGGTGGTAATGAGGGAGTTCTTTTATAGCTTCATCACTTCTGCTGGAGACTATAAACAGCAAGAGCGGGAGGACCAGTGCTGGAGGATGAATTTGCATTCTTGGTGCTATTTGATGTGTATTTATCTGGCAAGCTTGTAGAACCTTTGAATACTATGAAGATTAACTCGGTATGTCCTACATACATCCTCCAGTACGGCCTTACAGCAGCCTTTGCTGTTGTGACATCTGTACTTGCTTACCACAAATGGTTAAAGCACAGGGAGCGTGCTGACATTTTGTTGATAGCCTGAAGATGTATGTTAGGCCTGTATTTATGTATCAGTTGTATATTTTGGATAATTATTCTGTGCCATGTGGCTGAGCAGAAATATGTAAAACCATTCATGCAACCATTTTGGTCAGTGAAAACATACAAAATCCTTGGTATGAACCTGCCCCCTGTCTTTTCCCTCTAACCAGTTCAAATGTTAGCGATGGAATTCGTGAACAAGTGTTTCAGGTCATGGTCTGTCTCTTGCGGCTTGTGTCTATTCCTGTCTTAGATTGCAAGGAATAATCTCAAATATCTGAATCTTAATGTTTTTGTCTTGCAGAAGGTATATCTATTTCTTGAAGGTTAGCGAAATACCATGATTAACAAGTGACTTGGCTGATATTCTAGCAGGTCAGCTATCTGGGACAACTTCTATTCAGTGAATGTGTTTTGAATGATTTAAAGAAAAAAAAAGTGCTTTAGAGACTTGTCTGTTCTCTACCTTGCTTTTGTGGTAGATTTTGGCAGCTGATGGAGAATATGAAAGCTTGAGTTCAATTAAAATAAATGCTCTTGATAGCCAACTGCAAGGTGCTGTCCTAATGTTAGACTGGGTTTTGATGTTACAGATGTACAATTGCTTTTCGGTTAGTCTGATTTTAGTACAAGTAACACAACAGTTGTATTTTAAATGGATAGTGGACAAACATACGAGGTTTTCCTCTTTCAAGGTATATCTACAACTTTCCTGTTACCTTTTTTTACTGAGGTGTTTCAGGCCAGAGTCCCCAATACAGTTGATAGGGTTGGGAGGGGGACAGTGGGATAAGCACTGGAAAGAAATTTCTGCTTTTTCAGCTGTGACTTTTCTGCTTTATTCAGGTCAAACTGAGCACTGTGCTCAGTTTGACAGACAGTCTGTGTTGGGTGTTTTGGTTTGGTGTTTGGTGTTTTTTTCCCCAGCTGTACCAGACCTGTTCAAAATTGAAGCAAAACCTGTTGTGAATTTTCAGGTGATAAACATAGTTCACATACCAGTGGCTTGAGAAGGAAGTTTTTTTTAATAGGAAGCAGATGGAGTGGTTTTTTGAATAAGTTCACTTAGTTCCTCTAGGCTTCCCTGGGTTCATTTCCTTCAAGGCTAAATTTGCAAGAACCTGATCTGTAACTTCATATGCAGAGGACTAACTTGGCATTGCTGTGAGATGTTAATGCTAAATGCATGCATGAACTTGGCAGCTGTGCTCTTGAAAAGAGGTTCTAAATACCTGTTGTGTATAGCTCATTGAACTAACCTCACTCTGTACTTTTATTTCAATGCCAAACTCGTATTCAGATAAACATATGGAGGAGAAGGCGATGGTAAACACCTGTAGCTGTGCTATGACTACACCAGAATAAATTACTCTTTGGGATGAGAGAGAACAACTACTATCAGTAGATCTTGCTAATCTTGGTCAGGACATTAGTTCCTGGAAGGCATTGTCTGTCTTTTTGTTTGGGGTTTTCTGTGGGTTTGTGTGGTTGGGGTTTGGTTTTGTTGGTGGTTTGTTTTTTTTTTGTTTTTTTTTTTTTTTTTTCCTCCTGCCCCTGAAAGCATGTCTAAAAATAAGTGTAACAGAAATACATTTCTTGGTAGCTTTTCAATGAGGATCAAGATTAGACA
Source organism: Podiceps cristatus (assembly GCA_000699545.1). NCBI lineage: Eukaryota > Metazoa > Chordata > Aves > Podicipediformes > Podicipedidae > Podiceps > Podiceps cristatus. The sequence continues at coordinate 24,581 of KL285375.1, forward strand.
CATATAATAGTAGCAACGATCACAGATGTGCCTGGGCACCTCCTTAGGGCTACTGGCTGGGATGAGATAAGCAGGCAGGATGTATCCTGTCTCATTCCTCTATAGCCCTATTCTTCTACAAATGTACCAAAAGCAAAGAGAAACCTTTATCAATGGGAAGAGGGATTTGAGTGTATGTAAATACTGTGAGGCTGTTTAGACCTGTGTGTTTTTGTGTGGTTTGGGGGGGGATTTTTTTGTTTTTTGGTTTTTTTTCCCCAGGTTGGTGTTAGCTCATGGTGCTTCCCCTTGTGTACTTTGAGCGGATGGCAGGATTACAGGCATTGATGATGTGAGTTAAGAGAAACTTTTCCGTAGGCTCTTGTCTCTGGCTTTCGTTGATGGTTCTAGCAAGCCACAGTAGCGGAGTTCTTGAAATACAAGACGGGATCAAAAATGTACTTTCCTCATGGACTGGGTCAGAGTTTTCTTGCAATTTTAGTGATACTTGACCATGATTTCTGTTTTGTTTGGGTTTGTTTGGTTTTTTAGTGCTGCTCTTCATACACACACACCCCGCCTTAATATAATCTTTTTGATAAATTCTGTAGAGATGCCCTTCTCGAGTGAGAGTCACGATTTGGCCAGAGCCAACTGAACTGTTGCAACAGCCTGCAAACAAAGCTTTGTACCAAGGGAAGCATATGAATCTGGCTCTCTTCAAACAAGTCTGTCGCTCATGAATGCAAAGCCAGATAATGTTGGATGCAGGATTGCACATGGAATATGAATTCTGCAGCTTCCTGATTTATCCAGGGGCTGTTATTTAGAGTTTAAAAAAAAAAAAAAAAAAAAAAATCAGAGAATCATAGCGAGCAGTGCTATGGATGCCCTGGCTGTAACTGATTTTGACCAGCCAAGTTGATGCTTCTGCTTATTTGTCCAATGAGACCTGTCTTTTCCCAGATCTTTTTGTTTTTCCTCCCTCCTTAGGTGTCTCCAGTTTTTTGAAAGTGGTTAGTGGCAAGGTGGAATCTCTGAGGATGCTGTGATGGGCAGTAAATACTGGAAGTAACCAAGCTGTTGGGCAGAGTAGAGGCCAGCTGTCAATCTGCTGGATGCTCTGAGAGGTGTCGGCAAGCAGCGAAGACCGACCCGCTTCTCAGAGAGCGCTTTGAAAGCTGATGCAGCAACCTGGGAGCTGTGCAGGACTTGTCAGTCCTCTATGGCTGTCTGCAAACTGCAGTCTAATTCAGGTTTAGCAGGATTCTGCAGTAGCCAGAAGAGTTGTGTGGGAGAAGGAATTTTTTTTTTTTTTTTTTTTTTGCAGCACCTTTGAAATAGGAAAGCTATTTCAAACATTTGTGCTTTCCTAGAACTTCATGTGGACTAAATGGCAAGACTATAGTTGCCAGCTGGAAAGTGTTTTTCTTCTTTTGATATTGCTAGCATGGCGGGGGGGTGTTACTGTGCTGGGGCGATGGAAAGGCTGAGTAGAGGAAGAACAGATGTGCATTGCAATAAAGGGCTGTAGAGGGGTCACACCAAGCCGTTTTACACTCTAATGGGAACAGATGGATCCAGATTTCTCTTCTGAGTAATGAAGTCATCTAAGAGACAGAAAAGTTGTACTGACATGGTAGTACTGCATAGTACCTGAACCACAGCTGCTTACGTCCCCTCAGTTTTGTTCCTCAGTTATTGATAGAACAGGCTCCTGACAGATTTTTGCCTTTTGCTGTAGATCAGCTGCTCTTTGGGTTTCTGAGGCAGAAATTTTGGTCCTTCTGTTGTCCCTAGCCAGGCTTCCCGCGGCAGCTGTGAACAAAAGGCCTGGCACATCCAAGAACATGGCAGGTGCTTGCAGCCTTGAGGATCCTGTTGGCTTTAACTTGGTGGATCAGCTCCTCTTTCTCCTTCCTCTTCCTCCGCTGCTCCTGAAAGCTTCTAAACTGAGTTGGTGTTCTGGTTTGGGGAGAGCAAAGGGCAAGTGTTACTCTTAAATGTGTTTTTGAGAGACAGAATTAAATATTTTGCAGCATTAGGGTACCATACGTGAAAAATGTTTTCCTAAAGCATGCATTTTTTCAGGTTTTATTACTGAGTGCTGTCAGAGCTCTCCAGTTTAGATTTGGTACCCAAGCACAGACGTTTATGCGAAACACCTACGTATTAGAGAGAATTTTCACAGAAGATCCTGTGGAGAATGGATTTCCTCCGTGAATCCCTGTGGCTGTAATCACAACATTACTTTTGGCAAAAATGACATAATTTAATCCTGCTTAATGCTTCATCTTTGAAATAACAGGTGACAAAGGAAATGCAAATTACTACATTTCTCATTTGAGCAAGATTAGGATATGTCCAAATGTAACTGTCGACAAGTAAAATGAATTATTACATGCCCTCCTCTGGTGTTCGGTAGAGCTTAATGTGGTGTTGCACAAAAACGTAATGGAAATCTAAAACTCCAGCACGAGGCTGGCAGTCTGAATGCAGCTTTGTGTTATCTAGTTTTGACCATTTAATGAGTTATGCGTTCTTTTCACATTAGTGGGAAAGTATATTCATTTTTTAAAGTGAAGGCTGCAGCTTTTTTCTAAGATGGTTTGTGGTCCTTCACTGGCTTTTCAGAAGTCTGTCCAAATATTTAACTTGCTGCTTCTACTCCCCCCGTCTCTTTAGCCCTGTGTTTGGTAGAAGACAGCTGTGATGTTTGGACACGTGTTTGTCTTCTCTAAGCAAGCTGTGGTGGCTGTGTGTCTGTGTGCGGTGCTATTTGCTTTAGTGATGGTTTGGTTTGTCTTTGCTTGAATGTTGCCTTTCTTTAGCCTTCCATTGAAATTGAAGGACCAGTTAACTCTTTTTTTTTTTTTTTTTAAGGAAAGGAGCAGGTGAGACTTGTGGATAATATTGTTTCTTACCAATATATCAAAGTTGGTCTCAGCTGCGTTGCTCAAGCAAACTCTCATAAAACTAGACAGCTATACCTACTGGGATGCTACTACTTCACCGGGAAATTGTGGGGGTGGTTGTCTGTAATACTGCAGTGGGCCACTTCTCACTTCCCTCTGGATCGCAAGTGCTCCACTGACTACAGAATGAGCAATATCGCTCTAATGTATCCGTACTAGCTGGTGCTAAAAGCCTGTCAAAGCATATGTTGAGATTTCATTTTTCCTCAAAGTGTTCCTTACAGGATCTCTTTGTGGGATGGCTGGGTTACACGATGTCTGGCATGGGAGCTCTGAGCTCTTTGGAACAAGGGGAACGCTGTTTTGTGTCCCATTATAAAGATTGTCTGGGGTCCGCAAGTGACTACAGTATGTAATTGTACGAGTGCATTGGGTGTTTTCATAGCGCCTGTGCTCTTCTGTTCTCTGGCCAGTTTTCTCCTTGGAGGTGTGGGAAGCAGAACTGGTATGCAATAAGTATACCAAGTCTTCAGTTCATGTTTTCCTCCTAAAGCTGCAGAGAAACCAAAATATTAAGGATGCTGCCTAGAATTTGTTGCCAGATGCATTGTTGCCCTTAAAGCTCTATGTAGTGTATGTATGCTCGTTCTTTGCCACGTAAAGGCCTGGGGAAGACCCATCTTGCTGGTCGTGGATACGAGGCTTTAGGGGAGAGGCAGGATTAGGTGTATCTATGTGCTGAGTGGCTTTAATGGGTTCAAGCTCCCTGTCAAACTGTCAAGGAACTGTGCAGCCTGGTTAACTTTGCGATAAGCGTTCCTGTTGATGTAGTACTCTGTTCGCACTAATATCAGTTCTTGGAAATGACACTTCTTTATCTTGTTTCCATTATAAATACTCAGGAAACATGTGCTGCAGTCCATGTATCTGGAGGCTGGTGTCCCAGTTCTGAAGAACAGCAGAGACCACTCATCTTGGTTGCTCCTTGCTGCTCTCCTGGGTGCATCTCTGGCTCAGAGCTCGTTTGGCACAGAGCTTGTTCTTACAAAACCTGTGTGTGTCTAAATAAAAACAAAAGCTCTGCCAAAATCCCCTGTTATCTCTGGTATAAAGCTTGAAAGTAAGCAATCCCTAGGTCTTCCCATTCTTTCAAATCTCTCCTCCATTCATTGAACACAATCTTAGTGATTGCTGTTACAATTACCACTCTGTATAAAATGTTTTGTGTGGTTGAATCCATATAAGGATCTCACTGTCAAAACTGCAGCAATCATTAAAGGCCTTTTTCTGAAGGAGAGCTTCCATAAGAATGCTTTTGAGATTATGCAAGTTGGTTATTTTTGAAATATTGGCACGAGAGCTACTTGCTCTGAATTTCTCTTTCCCCTTTATAGAGAGGCCGTAACTAGTTCTGATTCTAAAAACAAAACAAAACTAGTCTCCCCCTCAAATTACTCATTAGAAACAGCTTGGAAAAACAATGACATTTCTAAATATATTGGACAGGAAACCTTAAGTGAGAGTGCCCATCTTGAAAAGAAAAATGGGTAGTGTCAGACTTTGCTTGAAATTTGCCCCTGGTTAAATGGTGTTGGCCAGAACCTGAAATGCTACCTTTAGATGTATATGGAAGGGAGGAGTTTATGTAACTGTAGCAATTATTTTGTGTGTGTCCCAATGATCAATTATCCAATTTGTCCTTCTATTTGAGTAGTAATATAAAAAGTTCAATGTTACCGACTGAAACTGGTGCATCTGGGCTGTGTTACTGCAGTCCGGTAAAGGACTAGGCAGCTGCTTGGTAGTGAGTGACCACGCAAGCACTCTTCCTCGTTTGCTGGGCTCCGAAATGAAGTGGAGGGTATGAAACACCATCTCAGCGTTTGAAAATGATGCACAACCTTCCACGTAGTGCAAGGCAGAAGGAACTTTGGCTGTTCTGCAGTGGCTGCCTGCATGGTAAATGTGTTAGCTTCCATGACCCCAGAAATAATATAAATATGTGGCCTAACAGGATGTTGCTGTCGTTGGTCACATCAGGTCTAGCAGACGGGTCAACTGTAGTAGTTTGCATGTTCCTTGTTAAGAAATCTTTTCTAAACACTTTGTTGCACTTAAAAAAAAAAAAAAAAAGTGGAAGTCTCCTACAGTGTAACAATATTCTTTTATAAAAGGAGTTAAGTGTAGATTCGATTGAGCTTCACAACACAGTCAAGAATGGGATGCTATGGGTTTTCAGCTTAGTCGTACTGCTTTTGGGAGATAAAAGCTGTGGTCACCATCTGCGTGCCATATCCTCAGATAAGGACAAATATTCTTCCTTTCAGAGTCTGCTAGATATGTGTGGAACTGTTATGCTCAGTATTAACGCTGGAGTAAACCATGTTTGTACAGAAGAGTGTGTTGCTTTGGTCCTCATGGCCCCAGATCCTCCCAGCAGTTTATATTTTTCCAGGCAGTTGATAGGATTGGAAAACCCATCAAGTTGTGACAAAGGAAAAATAGGTTTACCCTACTAAAATGGACTGTTCAGCTGCTGTCGTAGCTTCTGTGATGTAGCCAGTTGGTGCCAAATAATTATATGCTCTCAGCTGGAAAGAAGCTGCTTCATTCCCTCTAGCAGAATATAAAATTAATTTCCTGTGATTGTTTGCTCAGCCCTACTTGAATATCCTGTTTGGGAGTGTTTTGAACTGTCGAAAGGTTGAAGTCAAGGCCAGTGATGAGGTCCTCTGCTTTGTCAGCAACTTCAGTTGAGAATTTTCTGGCCAAGTTGCAGTGGCACTCTGCAGTTCTGGAGCTCATCAGCCCAGGCTTGGCCAAAAGGGACGTGTGCAGGTCTCTTGTGCCCTGGAATTCTGCTGTGCGGGCCCTTCAGCTCTTAGCTCCATCCTTTGGTGTGATACTAGCAACTCCTCTCCATACGACATGCTCCAATACGTAATGGTGTCCCTCATGCACTCTGAAAACAGTGCTGAAGTTCTTACTGCATGGAGCCTTTCCTTTGGGAAGGCAACTTCAGGAGTTGGGTTTGTAAGTAACTAATATATATGCTTATTGCCCCCAACACAGTGTCTGGCAAGTGTTTTGCCAAGGTCAACCTTGCAAAAAGCACCAGCTTGGGCTATAGGATAGAGATGTGACCCACTGGAGCTGTTGCTAGGGGTATCTCTGTTTCAGCACGTGTGTGTGGTGGCTGTATCTGAAATGGATATTGAAGCGCTTGTTCATTTAAAGACTGCATTTGTATTCCTGGCAAAAGCAGCCCTTGCTGAAGGGAGGCTGGTGTTGCGGGCAATTAGCCATTGCAATGGCCCACTAGTTTTAAACCAATGTAAACTCTGCCTCCTGTAGTGAAACATCTTTACAGCATGACCAACTGTCAGCCCTCGCTGCCTCTCAACAGAATTAACCTTGAAACGGGAACGCGAGGGCCTTGATAAGTCTCTTGTGATCACCCGTGCTCAGATGAACGCAGTGCACGTCCCAACCAGGAAATCTGGTGTAAATGGATGGAGCTGCCAAAATAAATGCATGGTAAGAAGAGGTCTAGAGAGGGGGTAAGCATTAGTCCTTTGCCTCTAGGTGTAACACATTAGGTAATAGGGAAGTGAGCTACACCTACTTAAAGAAGAAAACAAGTGCTTTCATCTGTTCTTAGTTGGGTATATTACCCCCTGGACTGTGAGATACCTTCTGCTCTAGCATCCTTACAGACAAGTTATTTAAATACTGTTAGGAACACTGATATATCCCATCTTCCTTGCTCTGGAGTAATTCATTTCCCTTTCCTTTGAGGTAACAGGGGGAAGCAGAAGAGAAGATGGGCAGTGGGAGACCTGAGGCTTGATAAAATAGCGGTGTAGATGTATTCAGTGTTGTCTTTTAGGCATTTGAGCTTGAAGAAATCTTCAAATAGCTGTGTGCTTTCTTCCCATTATAGCCAGAGGGTTGCTGCACTTGGAAATGAATGTGGTGCCTCTTCCATAAAGCCTCAGAAACACTCAGATGATTAAGAAAAATATTGGAAGACCAACCACAACATATTCTTGCTTTCCCTTGGGGTGAGTTAACAACATGAACTTCTAGTCGAGGGAATTCTTTTTTCTGAGCTGATGACTATGGTGACAAAGGTGCTTGCAGGTTTATAGCCTTCATCTCAAAATCGCAAGCTTGTATATATATATGTGTATGTATATAAACACACACACAGGGCATTCTGAATGGTAATTTGTCTGGGATTTGGGGTGCTTCTTGTAAAACATACATGTCTACCAAAAATAGGTGGTAAGGTAAAAACTGTTGATTAAATGGTATCCCATGAGAGGTAATAACATGATTAATGGTTCAGATATATCCAAAGGGTTTTAAAAATCCTGTTTTCTTCTCTTTGCTGAGCAGAAGGCTTTTTCCTCTCTAGGAGAGCCTGTCGCACTGTCCCTGAGTAGCTCGGGCTTTCCCTTTCAGTAGTGTGTAGGTAACTCTCCCTGTGCTATTGTAGGCATGACTAGCCTTGCAACTTGAGCTTCTGTTTCCTGCAGGAAACAAAACTCTTGAAGATGAAATTCAATTCAGTTCTGCAGCATCCAGTTCCTATTGCGTATAGCAGGGAGTCTTTCATGTCGTATGGTAGCTGGTCATCTAGGTACTTGTCTCTGAGCTGCTTGGTGAAAGGTAACTTTGAGTTGAATTCCTGTTCTGACACTACAGTTTAATCCCCACTCAAAGTTAAGCCTCCAGAATTTTCAGTGATACCAAGCCTGATGTAATTCTTCAATTAAGGTGCTCTAAACTAAAATAGCCCTTTTTTGTTGTTGTTTTTCTTGCTTACTTATGTCCCTACGTAGAAAAGTTGGGTGGGGTTTTTTTTGGTTTGCTTTTTGTTCTCCAGTCATCCTGATCTGATTGTCAGAGGTTTCGCCAGCTGGAATATACTTGCCATGGGGTTGTGGAGCAGGATGCTGACTTACTCTGCAGTTCTGGATAGTGAGGTTTTTATAGAGACAATGCGTTATCTATTAGAAGCTTAATTGATGGCTGAGCTTTGAATCAAAGCCATTTGCATATAATTTTTCTTGCTGTGGAGAGGCTCTTGCCAGACATTATGAATAGCCTGAAATGGCATGCATGCTCTAGGTAATACTCCAGGACATGTATTAATTGGTAAGCCGCACCATAGTAAGCCACCCTGCTCCAGCACTTATGCAAATTGCATCCTCCTGCCTTTAAGCACTTAGCCCTTTGCATGGTAACATGTGAGGGAGGGAGATGGGGAGCTGATGGGGCCTTGCCCTCGTGGAAGTTGAATGTCTTGTCTTCAGTGACTCTTGGCACTACCTATTTTTGAAGAGACTTTATTGAGAAAGTAGTCTAATTTGATCCACTCATTTCTGTTGTTGCTTAGGCCCTTAATAAAGCAGCAAACTGTTGCTGAGCTTTGCCCCTTCTTGGCTAGGATGAACACTTGTGAGTGGCCAAACAGAGCCGTGGAACTGGTACAACGACTGTTGAGAAGCACTGTGGCAGGGCAAGGTGCCTACAGAGCAATAAACAAAAAATGTGTAGCTGTGGTATCACTGGGCTGCTTGCTTTCCTTTTGGTTCTCACTTTCTATGTTTTGTGGGTTAAAGATATGTTAATAATGATTTCCACTTCATTTCTTTACAAGGGAATTCTTCTGGCTGGCGTTTAAGTCCCTTGAAGTGGTTTATTCTATGTAAACTACTATAGAAGTTAGTGATAAATGCGTGTGTTCAGGTAGAAGGATAGGAGCTAAAACCAGCTTCATCTCATAGTAATAGTTATTTGGAAAATCCTGTAGGGCTATTTCTTTATGAGGCAGTACGTTGGCAAATGAAAAACTCACGTTAGTAACTACGTGCAGTAAAATGTACAGTTATTGAAATGTGTGTGTTGAAGGTAACTCTCAAACCTTTTAATCTGTTTACTTCATCATAACAGCAGGAACAGAAACCTCTCAATTGTTTGAGCTGTGCTAGTATGCCTTAGTTTTAAAGTGCTCTTTATTGGGTCTCTCTGGCTGTGCCAAATAACAACTACTCCATTGAAGTAAATCTTGATCTCTTCAGTCTGTATACTGTGACAAGAGTTGTCTTTGCTATATTGAAAATAGAAATTGGTCATTTTCAAGGACTGAGACTGGTTTTTTTAGCTTTTATGTGGTCTCTTTGTAAGCAAAAACTTGCCAAGGAGTAGCTTTTGCAGCAGCTGAATAAGTAGGATGAAGTTAAGGAACTTGCTAGCCGGTTGCTACGATGAGTTCCTCTGAGGAAACTGCCCGTCCTTTAAGCATTACTGTTCTGGAGAAGGGTTGCAGTTTTGGGAAGTCTGCTGTGGTTGACACGTGCTGTTCTCCCAGTCATTGATGTCCTTGTCCCTCACTGATGATTTTTCCCCCTCATTTTCCCTGGCCTGTGTTCCTGTGGCCTTTGTGAGGGATGAAATAACAGTGATGCTTTTTTCCCTCTTTCCTTCAGGGCCACCGCTTCTTCTCTGATGTGATGCCTTCTAATTTCTGTTGAGCCTAAACTCATTGAAAAACCTTAATCTTGCTCTGCTTCCACCTTTTTAAATAGGATGGGAACATTGGTACAACCTGATGACTGCTAGGCTGTTCGATAGCACGCTGTTACATCAGGTAATAAGCCCTTGTGTATGGTTGGCTTGTTTAGACAGAGCTCCTGTCAACACTGAAGACTGGAGAAGTTTCTAGTTCAATGCTGGTCCTGAATTTAAATATATGATTTCTGCTGAGGAAAGACTTCAAGGAGAGAAACGATGTCAATATTTCCAGAAACCCTGTCAGAGTTGTCATCAATTTTGGCATCTTAAAAGCAGGAGTCAATCATATGGCAGTACTCTGATTTGAAGTGATGAAGGATCTTTGAGTGTTACCTATCCGAGGTGAGAGCTGGTACCTTAATGCTGCTCTGGTATCAACAGTAAATATCTCTGATCTTTAAAGGAGGACTAATGAACTGAGACTTTGAAGTCCCCTGGAGCTGCATCTTCCACTGGCTGCCTTGAACACCTTGGTGTAATGCATCAGGTCAGGATATTTCTAGGAATGTGTAGAAACGGCTGTCAGATTACATCTCTTTCTTTTTCCCTTGGCAGATTTGGACCTTGAGGGGCATGTTAAGGCGCGTGGGCTGAGGGGCGCATTGGCAGCAGCAGGCAGCCTCACGTGGGGTCTTGCCCAGGAGGTTTGCAGGGCAGCCTTTGGCGTGCCCTGCTTGCTTTGTCGAAGCAACTTTGCTCGTGCTCCACAGGTTGAAAAAACCCGTGCGATTTGGGAGTAGCCCTGACCCTCTCTATCCTTTCTCTCAGACATCACTCGTAAGATTTTGATTTATGTTGCTGCTTGGCAAGTGCCTGATTCTGGAGATGCTTTTACTTGGCCTTTGGATGTTATACCTTTTGTGCTAGGCTGTGAGTTCATGTTCAGACTGTAACACGCTGTTTCCATCCTTCCGTTTCCCTGTGTGATTACGCCCTTGATTAGAGAGCAAGGATGTGTTGCTTTTTTTGGAGAAAGTGTTTAACTTTGCACGTTAAACTCCATGTAATTGTTGGTGTGTTCATGAGAGGTAGCAGCTCTTTCAAATGCTGCTTTTTGTTTCTCTCTCCGTATGGTAGTATTTCCTAGTTCAGACTTAAATAATTTCAAAGCTTGGAACACTGAGGTAAGTGATGAAGAGTCAGGCAGGATTTCCCAAAAAGTAGAGAACTTCTTTTCATCTGTTTTGTGAGCAGAGGTGCGTAATTTCATTCTCTTCCCCTGAAGAGAGAGGAATTTTGTTCAGCTGATAACCACCATATTTTTTTAAATTGAATGTATATAATCCATACTTAGAGAAATGTCTATATGTTCTAGTTTTGTAATCTAACAAAATTCTAAAGTCATTTTGGCTTTCTGTGCACAGATTTCCAGGGTGGGAAAGGCTTTTTGCATTCCTTAAGCTTTCCCCAGTCCTCCTGAGGTGAAACTTTTTTTTTGCTCAGATTTGTGACGATCCATGCTTCAGCTGATAGCTGATTCTTCAGTCTCTAGACTTTGCTTTGGGCTGACACAGGAGACCTCCTGTCATTTAGAAGCTTGTCTTCCCCCTGCGGGGAAGGGGTGGGGATGAGAAGCAATATTGCCCAGGTCGTCTTTTATTACTGGGTTATCAGTGGAACGTCAGAGGTTCTGCAGAGAAATTGAATCTGTAAACCTCGACGCATTTTAAAAATGAGTGTGCAGAGCTTGCCATATAGTAGTAGCAGAGAACTGTTTCCTCACCTCTGCGTCCTTTGGTGCGTGTCTAGAGAACGTTTCTGTTCCATCTCTTAAACTGCTTTCTTGATGCTCTACTGATTTTTGTGGATACTGTGCTTTCTTGGGGCTTTTAAGTTCTTGTACAATACTGAGTTTTCAGTCAAGTTTCACGATTTTGTAAATCTCAGCTTTAAAAGCATCTAGCAGAAGATCCAGGCAGAATAGTTGAGTGCAAGGAAGTTTGGTTGTTTGCGTAACGTATCTATAAAAAGATCCGTCTTCTGACAAGCAATGCACTGTTCTGGCAGGAGTTTGAGAGGCTTGCCGTGGCTCTGGGAGTGACACGGGCTGTGTAAGTAGTAGTAGATAGTACTGCCTCGGCCCCCCACCTGTTGCTGCATCAGCAGATGTGGACAAAAATTAAGATACTGAGGCATTGCTGAATGTGCAGTGGCTAATTTAGTATAATGCTTTCTAAAATAAAGCATGTAACATTCTAATCCTGTGAAAAATGTCTGCAGCTGTTTAAAACAGTTTCTGTTAAAAATGAGGTAAAATATTGGAGGAACCAAAATGTTTCACTTGCATCAACAGATTGTCTACAAACTTACTACCGTCTTTTTTGTACAAATAGGGAGTACAGGTTTGCAGCATACCATGAGGCTTCGATTGCATTGAATGTAATAAATTGTACTCTGAAAGCCGTGACGCGTGATGTACAATGCTAAGGATGAAATAATAGTATACTGTGAATTAATATTCTATTAATTGTCTGTTATGAAATTTAGCTGTGTGGCAAATTGAGACGTTAATGTATTTAGTTCCTTTGCAGAGCTCTGCATGCTATGAGAAGGAGGATGGACTGTAGAAATGCCTTCAGTGTATCAGTTATTTTGTCTCCTGCTTTGAGTTTGTTGTTAAGAAGCAGGTTGGTGTACTGAAGTGGAGAAGGTATAAATACGTTCCAGCCTCAGACACTGCATCCAAGAATTCAAATCCAGGCCAGCAGCTGTTTGCATTGCCTTCAAGCTAAGGTTTTGGTTGGCTTTGGCTCCTGAACTCTGCCATGTGCCACGTGAGAGATGCAGGAGAGTCTAAGAGTTGGTATGGTGGCCACTTGTGGTGTCATTCTGAATTTTCTGTAATCCATCTTGCTATTTCATCACCTCTACTGCTTTGAGACAAGCATACACTGGGAAGAATACTCCTGGGGACAAATCTAGATGTGGTCTGTTATTCCTGAGAGACAAGAAGAAAGTCTTTTTCTGTGTAGGGGAAGGAGAAAAATCTAATTAGCTGTGATCTTGGATACCTGAATTGTTTTGGAATAAATTTGTTGCACTTAAAAATGCAGATCAGTTGAGGTACCATAACTGCTGGAAATGGAGATCTAAAATGGCTGGGATCTGAGAGGGAAAGGGGAGATAACTTTTTTTTTTTTTGTGGTGTCATCCTAAAAGTTTTGGATTTTAGCAAATTTGATTATTGATGTCGTATTATTTTTCTCTAACACTTTGCTCCATATGCTACTATCCAGAACAACTGAGGCTATAAAGCATCATTTAAATGTAAGAGAGGACTTGGGGATTCTACCATGAAATTAGGAAGAAACAAGTAACCTGAGCATCATGTGAAAAAAGCTTGAGTCCTGTTAAAAAAGGCATCACTGAAGTTTTTGTTTTAATGGTATTAGATGGAGGTTAACCAAACAGAAAACTGCTTTCTTGCTATGTCCTTCCTATGGTGTCAGTAACCTGACAAAAACCCCCTGCAGTCTTGTTTCCTTCTTTTGCACGTAGGGTCATGGATGGAGTGCTTTAGCTGTGTACCAGAAATGCTGCTAAGATGGGCTTCATGCGTTATATTCTTGGCTCCGTGGCTTGAGGATACCTAGCAAGAAGTCTTTGGTCGCTGAAATTGTGCTGCTGGAAGTCTGCCTACTCTGTTTTGGCTGTTTCTCCTAGATGGCAGAGTAGGAAAATGCTCAGTGTTTAACATGTAGTTAATAAAGAAGAGGTTGACAATAAAAATAGATGCCTTGCTGTACTGATCTAGCAGTTTGCTTGTCTTGTCCGTCAACACGCGGGTGGCAAGACGCCTTTCCAGCCATTTTAGCGGAGAAGGGGGTGTGTGTACCCTTCCGTGCCCGCTGTGAGGAGGGAAGCGATGCAAGCGCCGCTTCGCCCGCGCTGCGGGTAGGCTGTTGCGAGGGCGTAAAGGGCGCTGTGGAAATGTGAGGGGTTTCAGTTGGCACACCTGACAGCACGCAAGGCTGGTGTGGCTTAGAACAGAGGTCGAGCTATTGATTTCATATGTTAGAGCTGTTAAATACTTATGCTGACTAATATTTGCTCATGAAAACATCCTGCAGTAATCCTCTGGGTTCCCTGAGGATGTGGAGTAGCAAGGAGAGAAGAGCAGCAGCTGTAACTTCATGTGTAACTGGCTCGTGAATTCTTCAGAGGCAGATTGTCCCCCTTCCCCTGAAAAAAAATCTTTTGTTTTCCTGCAGCCAAAATTTATAATTCTCTGAAGCTTTATTAGTGGGCAAAGATATTTTTTTTTAGGTATGGGTACCTAAAACCAGACATGGTAAAAACGAAGATGCAGTCAATTCTGCTAACAGTGGAATTGATGTGCTCTGCTTTTCAAAATGTACACTGTTGCTTTTTTCCATAATGACTTGCATAGTATGTTCTCTTTGCATGTTGCTAATTATAAAAGCTGATAGTAATGAAGGTAAGGTAAAGTTAAGATTTACTGGGATTTGGTTTGGCAAAGCAGGTCTGGCTTGTTGTTAGAAGAGCTGTTTATATAGTGTCTCTGTAGTAGGTGGGATGCTTACCTAAGAGACCTGGGTTTGAATCTCTGCTCACAGAACTGCGTAAGCGGTTTGCATTATTTATTGAAGAAAATGCGTAATCGGGACTGTTTTTCTATTTCTGTCTTAAAGCAACAACATCACCGCAGTAAGGGTAACCTTTCAGAGCTCCAAATGTAACATGAAGTGCTAGTACTGTTTCCCAATCTGCTTATTCCAAGTTTTGTTACGTGCAGTTTATTCCTGTAAATCCCAGGGTTCACAAATTGCATATGGAAATATTTCTGTCTCGTAAAACATTAGTTTCCTACTTCAGTGGCTGCAGTGAAAATGTTTACAGCATGACGCAACTTTCCTCCTTAAAGACATGCCGAGTGAGGACGGCACTAATGCTGCTTGTCATCGGATTTGTAGGTTCCTTAATTTATGTGGTTGAGAGGAACAGCTTAGCTGAAGTGAGCTCCATCGAGTTTATTTAGAATAAACGACTGTGGTACGTATTTTGGAAGCTCTATTGGAATTGACTCTGTCTTTGAGCTGAAGGCTCTTCAGGACAGGGCGTTTTATCCTGTATAGCCCAGAATATAATGGAGCAGATAACCTGGTTGCTATGAGAGGAGACATAAAGACTTACTTCTTTATAAGCTGCTTAGATAAAAGAAAAAGCTGACGGGCTAATTGCTGCCTTTGTTTTGTTATATGCTGCTACTCTGGAGTCTTATTTGTGATTGGCACTTACCATATAGAATCTTAAAAAACTCACCCAAAACCAGAAACCAAAACCCCAAAAAAACAATGAAACAAAAACCCACCATCTTTTTAGAAGGCTTTCTCCAGATAATTATTTTCATACTCAGAAGGAGGTGGCTAGCTGAGACAAATAGCTTTGTAGGAACCCTTGCAGAGGGAGAAGGTGACTGTAATAGGAGATATAATAAAGTATGTTAAAAGGAAAATCGTTATTTGACTGGGCAGGCAGCTGTCCAGCATAGAAATTTGGCTTCTAGTATCTTTGACCATATAGGAGTTTGTCTTGGACTGTGGGTGCCTTTTCCATGCTAGCAGTGTGCTGGAAGAGTGATGGGTGAGTCATCCTGGAAACTGGGAATGCCTTCTGATGGGGACCTTTTAATGGTACTAGCTCATCTTCAGCTTGGCTTTCACTGTTCAGCTGAGCCCCCAGGGAGCCAAAGAACATCCCCTGGAAAGGGCTTGGATGGCTTTCTAAGCTTTAATGAAAAGAAAACAAAAATGGCAGTTTTGCTGACAGTGCCTCATAATATGAGACCATTAGAGTGATCAAACAGTCCAAGCAAGCAAGCTGGGGAGAGAGCCGTTGCTCACGTAATGGCACGATCTCACCTAGAGCAAACTGTGCTATACAATGTGTGTTGCAGTTTACTGTCTGTAATGTATACATATACGTGTTGCTGTGTACGTGAAGGTATGGATGGTCGTATTCTGTGGCTGGTCTGAAGAAGGGGAGAGTACAGCAAAAGGGGAATAACCTTTGCTTGGCCTAATGCAACATAACAGGACCCGCATGAATAGCCTGTGGCTGCTATCACAGGTATTATAAAAACAGGGAAGCAAGTTCAAAAGAGATTATTTTTAACCTGCTCGTGTCATCTTAGCTTGAGACTGAAGGCACAAAATGTTTGGAGCTGTTGAAAATGCAATCAAGCGCTCCTCAAATTCATCTGACATCCCTGTTGTTTTTTCCAGCACCAAGGAAGTCCTTCAGCTCCTGAAATGGGAAAGAGCAAGGCTGGTCACTGTGGACAGCCATGCGAACAGGGACCATAAGCTATGGAGGAGAGTGACTTCAGCTCTGTTTGCTTAACAAAGCAGTCCTGACCTAAGATTTTGTTTCCCGTGTGTTTATGATAACTTACTGAGATAAATTCATTTCCACTGTCCCTTCAGAGATTTTGTATGAACTAGCAGCAATAAGATAGTGGCTAGATTCTTGCTGGCAGACTTAACTGCACAAATAGACACTACCACCCACCCCCCACCCCACAAGTAAGATGAGCAATCTAAAATCCCTTGGCTTTAGGGCACAGTTATGCAGTGCGTGGGTGTTCTTATTTCCCACATGTGTTAATGAACGTTGAAAAAAACTCCATGTTTTCCAAGGTTGAAGTGCATCTCCACTGAGGTCAAGGCCATCTTCTTGAGCTTTCCTGAGGTCACTTGGCACTGAACAGTTTTCCTCTTAGCCAGACAGGGTCATAAAAAGTGATGGCTTTCTCTTACAAAGGAGGAAAAAGATGGTAGCCGCAGGGCTGCTGATGGCCTAGGGTATAACTGCCTGGTTTGTGGGAATTGTGGCAATGAGGAACAAGTAGAGAGCATAAGAATCGTTCTTGCACTGGCTCACTTGCACATTTTCTTTGTGCTAGTATGGGAACTGAAAACTGTTGCTTTACCATTTGACCTGAAAGCTGATGTTCCTGTATGAGCTGAAAAAAATTGTCTTAAAACCTGGGTTTTTGTAGGACTGAAGCCAGCATAATGGGATCGTGTCATATGTTGTGAAGTTGCTGTACATAAATCCATGAAAAGAGAATTTTGTTTTCTGAAAGTCACCCCTTGGGTATCACAAGACTTTAAGTTGAGGTTGTTTTAATGTGAACGTGCAACATTAGTCAAGTATGCTGCTAAAAATTGTCTACAAACCCACACCAAAATAGTTCAGGGTATGTTTTTGTGTTTCCTGTTCTACACAGCAGTCTTTATAAATATCTCGAAAGCTATTGTTTTGGCACTGCTATGTGTTGTGTGTGCCTGTCTCAAAGTATGTGGGGTTGATCTGAAGAGGAATGGGTCCCAGGGTGCTCTAAGAGGTTGCCAGTGCAGCAGTGGGAAGTGTGTTGGCACCGTCTGCAGTGACGCTAATGTAGCTTGCACCGAACAGATGCTTAATGCGCTTTCAGAGCAGATCTAATGGAAAACACTTCTGGGGTGTGTGCAAGTCACCTGGAGCACATGAAGAGGATGGGGTGTCTCTTCCTAGAAGGATAAAGGTGGAGTGGTATGGACAACTGTTGATATATGCAAGAGGAAAGCTGCTGAATACCGTTATTTTTCTTTCTTCCCGGGAGCTGATCCTTCTAATTTGGCTGAGAGTACAGCTCTAAAGCAGACTCTTTTTTTTTTTTTTTTTTTTTTTTTTTTCTCCTTTCCCTCCTCTTGAGTGCATTATCATATTTTAGCTGCATATCTGTTAGGCCATCTTTAAATGAAAGCAAAATCTCATGCGAGGACAGTTGTGTTCTTAATGCAAGTTGTTAGTATTACTTAGCCCTTCCTTTAGAGGGCTAGAAATGTCTGTAAGGTGATAAGGCAATGAAAATGGTTTCACTTACGATGTCTGTGTAAGACAGCTAACAGCAGCTGGCATTCATTTGTGTGAAACTGGTTTGACTTGCTGGTTGGGAAGTCAAATTGAAGAGTTTCCTGGAAAAGACACTTGGATATAGATAGGCTCTCTGTAATGATGGATATAAAAACTGTTGTTCAATCAGGCTTTATAGCAGTGTTGTCCAAGTCAACTTAGCTTGTGATTTGGTTAACGAGAAGGCTTAATTGCCTAGAACACTTACCCATGTGGAGATCTATTTGGATGGATTTCTCTTGTAAATATTTCCAAATAAATTCATGCTCTGTTCTTCCCTTTTATAGCTGTATTGCAGAATGCTGTGTTCTTTTTCACAGCTATTGATTGAAATATTTTGGTATCTTTGATATTCCATTTAAAGCCATAGTAAAAAGATGCTAGAAATAACACTTGAAAAAAGCAGCTTGTTCCTTGTTTTTTCTGAACTGCCTACCCAAGAAAATTTCACATCAGAGCTATAGCTGACTCGGATTTGATGAAAGAATAGTGGCAGCTCCAGGCGGTGGTTAGTCACTATCTAAGGAGTTATGAAAAGGCTAGTGATTTATAAGCCTCGGAGGCATCCCGTGTTCATCTTGTTCCTATTATCCCAATGACCTGACCTTTGACTAATTAGCTCTTTTGGGATTATTTTAAAGAAAGAAAAATTCCTTATTGTTTTGTTTGGGTGTGGGGTTTCTTGTTTTGTTGGGGGGGCGGTGTTCTGTTGTGAATTTTGTTGGTATGGAGTTAAAAAAAACCCTTGTTGTGGTTGAGATAGATGTGCTTGTGCCCAGGAAGGTGATGAAACCGCTACTGTGTCTGTGTGCGTGGGGGTCCTGATCTCCATTTCCCACTGCAGCCTGTAGTTTGGCCTTAGCAGGCTGCTGACCCGCAATGAGAGCATCTGTTGGGAAATCACTATCTCCTTGAGAGCGGAAGAGGTATATAAACACTACAGGATGACCAGGTGGCATTTAGATATACTCACTCAGGTAAATGAAGCCTTGAAGGCTTTTAAGTACTCTGGAAATAAATATCTGCATTCCCCCTGCCCCTTCTCATGCTTTCCTGGAGAAGATAAAACAACCTTTGATTAGCGAAATGACTGAAGAAACTTTTATTGCTCTAACATGTGAAACCTCAGCTGGTTTCACTGGAGATCAGCACTGGCTGACTCTCGTGGTAGTAGAGCTTTCCCTATTTAACAGTAGGAACATACGTTGTCTAGGGCCTCAAACATGGATAAGAATTGGTGAGAATTGTTTGGGGCTTCCTCTTTGCAGCCTTCACTGTCAAAGTAGATGTGGAAAGCAAAGTAGGCAGTGAAAAGCATTACTTTAAGTCTAAAACATGTCTACCCCTCATTTCATTATAGAAAAAAATAGCTTTAATATCAGGAGTGATGCTTTCGTGCATCTTCTGCCTGATGTTAAGGAACTGAGGTTAGTTAAGCCTCGCAACAGGGAGCGAGATAAATTCACAGGCTGCTTCTCATCTGAAATACAGATGCCCTGATGGGATAATAAAACAGCGCAAGCTTCTGGTACAGTAAAGCTAGGAAGGCATGTGATGTAAAAATAGTCATAGGAGATGGGAACAAAGAGATGTCTTTCTGCCTGCTCATCATTGGAGTCTGGAGTTCAACAACAAAAAAACCCCATAATACCACCAAAGCAAAAAAAAAACACCCTGAAAAAGAACGAAACAAAAAACCCCCTCAAAACCTGAGGAACTTGCAAACCCCTCCAAGATGGCTAATAAATATGCCTGCTGTGTTTTCTTAGCCCTTTGGTGCGTTTGAAATCTTTCTCCTGTGACACTATCAGTTCAGCCCTACTCCATAAGGGAAAATGCTTTTCCTTCGCTGCTGGAGAAGCATTCTGGTCACCTCTCCATTTGCCTGTGGGAGAAGGAGCAGCGTAGCATCGAGGAGTGTGAACAAAGTCCCCCCTCAGGTAGGGGGGTGTCGAGTGGTCCCTGTCTTTCTCCATTATACTTCGATCTGCGTGTCATTCCTAAAAATCTGTAGCTTCGGGATAAAAAGCAGTGCAAAACAGTGGTAGGTAACTGTCGGCTTCAGTGGCAATTACAGCAAGAGTGGTGTAGGCCTGGAGTAATGAATGTGGCTTTTCCTTTCCCCGAGACTGGATGGAAAACTCTGTGTTTCCTAGCTGGTGGACTGTGGAATGGCCTCTGGGGGTGGAGGAGAAGAGTTGTAGTCGGCTCTGTTAATAAACAGCATGGTGCCGCAGGTTCTGCAGCCGTGTGTTTGCTAAGCAAAATGGTGGTGGTGGTTGAGGCTGGTTCAGTACTGGCATAGGTTTTCTAAATGCATCTCAAAATTAATATTTGAGGAGGCAAGTTATTCTTTAGATAAATTTCTGCTTCATAAATGGTTTTGAAGAACATATTCACACATCTACAAACTGAAATGTCCTGAGGTTTGGGAGTCTCAGATACCTCGCTATACCATTCTTTGACACGGAAGAGAGGGGCTGTGTTTTCATTCATAGGCCACGTAGGACTGAATGTTTTGAGAGCAGCTTCAGTAAAACTTTTGCATTGCGGGTTGCTATGAGCTTGTGAATATGAGTTTATTTTTGTCTGCACTTACAAGCCCTACCACCTCCATCAACTAAAAACATGCCATCAAAATGGGAGCAAAATTGTGAACGCAAGGCTAGCAGCAGATTTATCTGCGCTCTCTGTGTGCTTTAAAGCTCGGCGGCGTTGCTCTCAGGAACGTGCGAGAGTGGTGAAAACAGCTTGTAGGCAAGGCTACAGAGCTAGGGAGGTTTAATGTATAGCGTCACTCAGACATTCGCTGCCTGTCATGCAACCTTCAGACTGAAATGTGTGAGTTTTTCCCTCTACTTGCATGATATTAATATCACTCTGACACAGATGAAATGTTTTGTTGCAGACATTCTCCCCCAGCTACGTAATAGCCTGCAAGCTGTTGTCTTTAGGGAAATCGTATAGCAGAGCCTTGGAGAAAGAGATGGGGCCAGAGTCTGTTTACTTTTCCTCTGATTTATGAAATTACTTCATGTAGACAGAAAAGATCTCATCGTGAAACACGTGCTTTTTTTCTTAAACTCATTGATACTATGGATGCGAATCTTCCACTCTTCATAGTGGTACTGCAGCTGACTGAAGTGATGCATTATTTCTCGTGAAGAATGATTAGAGCTATTCTACTTTTTTCCTGCCTCACAAGTTATTTTTTGATGTGTGATATCCAAAATGTGGCTGACATTTACCCATTCATCAGTGTCCTGCTGCCATTCTCCCCAGGTGTTCATAAAACTAAGTATGCAACAGGATTTCAGATAAATACACTGAGCAGAATATGCCCATATCCAATAACCAAGTTGATGTTGTAAAATGTAGTTTTGTGTTTTGTCTGCAGCTTTCCTTTTGTATTCTGCTGCTCTTTCGCTCGGCGCCTCGGAGACATCCCTGTAGAGAGACGCTGCTTAGTGCTTGACAGGTAGAAACTTTTTGCATCGTAACCCGCTATGTTGCCTACCCATTTCTTCTTTTGCATAGAGAGAGGCATTAGCTGTGGTGAAATGTTTAATTCTTGATATCAGTGCTGGTTGTTCGAGAAACTGCTTTAGTTAAAGGAGTTGAGGACTTTGGGAGAGCTCGAGTTCCTACAGGTTTATGCATTTAGCTCTTGGGGGAATTAGTGGTCTCGTGGACTGCATTTGCTAGACATGCAAACCCTGTGTGAATCTTGAAGTTTGTCCGTTCTTGAGCCTTTTTTGTCTTAAATGCAGCAAGCGATTGGAGGTTTGTCCTCCTTGAAGAGGGGGATTCTGGCCTGGAGAGGAAGCGCCGAGGAAAAGCACTCTTTGTAAATGCAGCGACGTGCTTGGCTTGGTGAGGCGCAGGGGCTGCAAGGCTGCCTACCTCCTGGGCTGCTTGTAGGTGGGAAGCGCTGACGGCTCATTTTCCAGAGAAGCTTGTTGAAATAACGTACAGTCCGAGTGGTTGACGTTGCATCTCCATTTAAGATGTGATTTCACCCCTGCCCTTCCTCTAGTGCTCTGCTGTAGCTGGAATATGGATGAGAAGTTGCGTTCTCCATTTCCTTCCCTTTAACTGCTCAGGTTTCCCATCCCAACGTCCTTCCTGCCCAGAGCTTACCGAGAGAGGTGCTGAGCTGTGGGCTTTGAGTGTGAACACCCGGGGTATGTCTGCAACAAGTGTTTCAGCCCTACAAAATTCAGCAGGCAAGTTCAGGTACCAGGTATGAGGTAGCTGCAAGATCAGGCAGGATGTGAAGTTCCTCTGGACTTGAGAAGTAGAACCAAACTCCTAATGTTGAGAATATATTTCTGCTTCAAAAAAAATTACAAAAGCAGGTTGTGTGCACAAGTGGAAAATGTTGACGACTTAGTTTGCATTTTCTGAAAATCTTAAGTTATTCCATAAACATAAGCCCTTATTTATTGTGTCTTCACTTAGTTGAAGCAGATACCTATCTCAAAGAAATATAATTAAAGGTAATGTTATAGAATTGAATTAATTGCAGAGTACAATAGGTTACTACACAGGAAACCAGGCATTGATGCAATCCCGTGGGCTCGTGTTGCTGCATTCGGCCTGGAGCCAAGCATGCTGTCTGGGGCACGGCTCTTCCCCTGGCCAGGGGATCCTGGTGTAGGTCTCGGCTTTCTTGTGGCTAGTGAACCAGCCACTGTAGGAAAAGTAGTGCTTGTTCAGTTCTCCTGTTGGAGAAATGGGCTTCGGAGGGGAGCGGGGAGCATGAGTATTCAAGGGAGATGAAAATCTCCAGGAACATTTTTTAGTGTAAAGATTGCAGCGTGTGAGCTTGTGTGGGGTTTTTTGGTGGTTGTGTGTGTTGTGGGGTGGTTTTGGTGGTGGCTTTGTATTTTGTTAGTTAAAATCCCTCTTGGTGTCTCAGAATTAAAGCTCTCTGCCCACCAATCGCAGTTTCTGAATATAGTTTAAAACTTATTTCTCAAGCTTGATTATTTTAATTTTTTTGAAAGAAAAAGCATCTGTTGGAGCAGAAAAACAACCCTGCATTGGTTCTTTCAGTCTCCACAATTAGTTCCACTGCTTAGCATTACGTCTGGTTAGAAGGTGTTACCTTGATACGTGCACCAGACTGTAAACCAAATTAGTTCTTAATTTTAGCCAATACTGTAGCATATTACAAAGACTTTATTCTGCAGCAGTAGCTACAGTGGAAGCACTTGGCTATAGTAGAAGAGCAGAATGGTTTCTGCAGGAATAACTCATAGTATTAATGTAACTCTCAATCATGCTTGCACTTAGATAAATAAATCGTCTTCACAAAGAAAAAAATTCCTTGTTTAGCAAGATGGGTGAATGAAAAGGATATTGAAGGGTTCATATTTTAAACTAATTTTGCCAAGTCTATCTATGCTGTGTAAATACGTAAACTACTGTGTGAAGAATTTCCGCATTGTTTTGAGTAATTTGTTGCAGTCTCAAATCACTGAATTGCCTTTTTCTCTTCTATACGCTAATTTTCTGGTATTCTGTAGACTTTCTTGCTTTTGCTCTCAGAGCAATGTAATTACTTCTGGGAGCAAACTTCCAAACAGAAAATTGATGAGGTAGGAGTGTAAAAACACATATATCTGCTTGTATTGTGTGCTGTAGTAAGCTAGGGACTGGGGGAGCTGGTGGCAAAAATATTTTGATCTATTCTCGTACATCCATACTGCCCTGCAGTTGCTTCTGGCCGTAAATGCAATGCAGAGCTAAGGCTGTAATTTCAAAGCATCAGGGGAACCCCTGTCATGCACACGGAGAGCAGCGCGTTGCAAATGAAACTGCAGAACTGCCGCGCGCGTCTGATGCCTAATGTGGGGTTCCCTGCAGCAAAGGTAGTTCCCCGAAGCAGCGGTTGCTATCGGTGTTGAGAGGAAGGAAAGAGGAGAGATGGCGATGCAGTTCAACTTAAATTCAAAGCCACCTTTTACTATGTTTTAATGAAATCTGTTCAGCAAAGGCATCTTGTTGCTAGGGGAGCTGGGATTCCTCGTACATCACTCTTCCCCCACCTTCCTACTTAGTATGCAGGGAGAGCTGCATCATCCGGCAAGGGTATCTCCCGTCTCCCACCTCCGGCTCGTGCTCAGCAAGGCAAGCAGCAGTGGACGCTGCTGCTGCTGCTCTACTAATAACCTCCAAGCTCCTGCGGCAAGGTTGTTGGCTGTATCGGCTGAAAGCTAAACTTAATTTCCTGAGTCAGATTCTCTGGGGTGCCCTGTGTCTCTAAAGCAAGCCCCTTTTTAAAGAAAATAGAAAGAGGGGATTATACTTTTCCTTTAGAGCATGCAGTTGAAAACGTGGCTGTTGGAGTAGCAAAATTTGTACTAGAGAGCCTGCTGTTAACAAGTAGCTCTCCTTTCTTAAAAGAGGGGGGAAATACATACATGATAAGGAGACTGAAACAGATGGTCTCAGTGTGTTTGGTTTCATCAGTGAATTTAGAAACAATGTGATTTGAGTGCTCTTGTCCCAGAGCGTTAATTATCCTGGGGGTCTGTGGAGCAGGGAGAGAAGGGAGGTGTTTAATCATGTAGACTTGCTTCCTCTGCAATGCACACTAAGTGGAAATTACTTTGTATTCATTGCGCCATTCAAGTATTATTCATTTTGAGATGCAAACCTTGCTGTGTGACTTGGCTCGTTAAAGCAATTATTACATGTAGGGATTTCCTGGAACAGCTGGTTTTGTTGTCATCTTGCTTTTCAAAGTGGTGCAAATATTTTGACCTGTTGGTAGTGCAAGAGAAAAAAGGTCATCGTAGAATGGTTTGAGTTGGAAGGGACCTTCCAAGACCATCTAGTTCCAACCCCCCTGCCATGGGCAGGGACACCTTCCCCCAGACCAGAGCTCCATCCAACCTGGCTTTCAACGACCACATCTTCTCTGGGTAACCTTTTCCAGTGCCTCACCACTCTGAGTGAAGAATTCCTTCCTCATATCTCATCTAAATTTCCCCTTTTTCAGTTTAAACCCATTACCCCTTGTCCTATCACTGCATGGTTTTTTCAAAAGTCACCCTCCAGCTTTCTGGCAGGCTCCCTTCAGGTACTGGAAGGCTGCTAGGTTTCCCTGGAGCCTTCTCTTGTCCAGGATGAACAACCCCAGCTCTGTCAGTCTGTCTTCATTAAGAGAGGCGTTCCAGCCCTATGACCGTGTTTGTGGTCTCCCCTGGACTTGCTCCAACAGGTCAGTGTTCTTCCTGTGTTGGAGTCCCCAGAGCCGGATGCAGTACTCCAGGTGGGGTCTCAGCAGAGTGGAGTGAGTAGAGGGTCAGAATCCCCTCCCTTGACCTGCTGCTCACGCTGCTTTTGGTGCAGCCCAGGGTACACTTGGCTTTCTGGGCTGCTAGCACACATTGCTGGCTCGTGTTGAGCTTCTAATCAACCAGTGCTCCCAAGCCCTTCTCCTCAGGGCTGCTTTCAATCTGCGCTCTGCCCAGCCTGCATTTGTGCTTGGGGTTGCCCTGACCCATGTGCAGGTCCTTGCCCTTGGCGTCATTCAACTTCATGAGGCTTGCAAACGCCCACCTGTCAGGG
>KL285375.1:50515-65238 GCA_000699545.1 Podiceps cristatus
TGGTGTGGCGAGAGCCTTTGCGGGGAAAGACTGAGGCAAAAAAGTCAGAGTACCTCAGCCATTTCTGTATCCCAGGTAGCCATGTCTCCTGTTTCCTTCTGGAGAGGGTCCATGTTTTCTCTAGTCCTCCTTTTGTGGCCAATGTACCTGTAGAAGCTCTTCTTGTTGCCCTTGATGTCCCTGGCCAGATCTAGCTTTCCTAATCTGATCCCTGGCTGCTCGAATAATTTCTCTGTATTCCTCACAGACTACCTGTCCTTGCTTCCACCTGCTGTAGGCTTCCTTGTTGTGCTTGAAACTCAAGCACAGGAACTCCTTGTTCATCCCTGCAGGCCTCCTGGTGTTTCTGCTTGACCTCCTCTTTGTGGGGATGTGTTGCTCCTGAGCTTGGGGGAGGTGATGCCTGAATATTCACCAGCTGCCTTGGGCCCTTCTTCCCTCCAGGGCTTTCTCCTTTCTACTGAGCAGATCCCTGAAGAGGCCAAAGTCTGCTCTCCTGAAGTCCAGGGTAGTGAGCTTGCTGTGGGCTCTTCTTGCTGCCCTAAGGATCTTGAACTCCACTGTTTCATGGTCACTACAGACAAGGCTACTCTTGAGCTTCACATTCCCCACCAGCCCCTCCTTGCTGGTGAGAGCAAGGTCATTACTTGTCTTCAACAGGTTCCTTTGGAAAGGAATAAATACTCTATTTTTATAAAAACAGACTTTTTTCTTACTAATTTCCTACTTAAATGGCTGAGTAAGGTTTGTGTTAGGCATTCTACATGGTCTCCTTGCTGGGAGGAAATAAAGGTCAGGTGTTGTACACATCTCCCCAGATTTTACAGGGCAAATACTTATCAAATGTACCAAATCGTGGCAAATTAAAGAAAACCCACTCTGGTCCTGAGGGTCCCAAAGCCAGGCTGTTGTCTTACTGTGCAGTGTAATAATTGGTGGACTTTGCTTTTTTTTCAAAGGGTTACTTAACAAAAAGCTTTTCACAGTTTAGGGGAGTCTTGCACTGGAGAAAAGGCTGGTAGCCAGAGGTTTGTATGTATTTGTGTTGGTGTTTTGGATTGAAGCTTATCAAAGTCTCTGGACTTGTTTGGCTTTAATGGTGTTTCTCAGCTTGAGACCTGAGAGGGGAAATGAGGCAGAAGAAACATGCCCTTGTCCCGTCCTACAAGCAAGCCAAGGCCTGCCGAAAGTGCTCTTAATTCTAAGCTCAGTGAGTATTTGAGACCTTAAAACAACATTTCTCTAGAAATCTGGCTTCCAAAAGCATGAGCTCAAGCTAGTTACTTGGGGGCTCCTGTCACGTGTGCATGTTCTTTTCCCCAAGGTAAACCCCCTGTGTAGGCTGATCAGGGTGAAGGGCTCGTCAGGCGACAGGCGTGCTGGCAGGAGCAGCCCTGCGCTGGTGGAAGGACTGGCACGGCACTGCAGCCTGGAGCTTAGAGGCGTGCAAGCGGATTACTTCTCTGTAAGGTGAGAAGGCTGGAAGGTGCGAAATGTGTGTCGTGGCCCTTGCTCTCCCCCCTCTGTAGCAGAGGGCTCCAAGAAAACACGTGCTTTAGAGGTGAATGTTTGCTACGGAGCAGGAGGACTTGTATCGAGTAAATCTTGCGGCTGTCAGGGTGAGACCCAGCGGTAAACAAGACGTGGGTTTGACTGTACTGGGACACGGTAATACGTGTGCAAACAGATGCTGCTTTGATGGATATATGGCGGATGCACGAATGGCTTCGGCTGTCTTCCTGCTGGAGCAGACCTCTGCGCTGACTTTCAAAGCACAGCAGTGAGTCTGCAATTCCTTGAGGTGTGTGTCCTACTGGAAAATTTCAGTCTTCTAGCTGACATGAAAAGGAGAGGCACAGTGAAGTTCCTTGACTCTGTCAGTGCTGAGGTGCTGGGTGTCTTTTAACTGCGTTTTTCTCGGAGGTTTATGGTAAACTGGTATCTTAGCGCACACCTGCAGACAGAAACAAGGAGGCATAAGCCATGAGTTACATTACTTGGCTGCCAGCAGATTTAGCAGTCTTTCAAATCCTGCTTTATACTTTTCCCGAAGCGCTGAGTCCCAGCATCTGGACGTGAAGGCCTTCTGCCTTTTCTAGCTATTATCAAGCACAGAACTACGATGTTAGCTGGGGGTGAGGTGAGCCTTGGGAGACAGCTGAAATGGGACAGGGACCTATCTCTTCAGTAGAAATTCAGTAGCTGTTTCGGGCAACAACATTTTAGTTCCTCTGAAAGACAGATGCTTTTCATTTCCTGCCCACTGAAGAGTGGGAATTTGGGCTGGGGGAAGAGGGGAAGGCTGAGGGGTTAACTTGGGGTAATTGTAACCCTGAACTTGGAGGGGGGAGCAAGCTCAAGGGACTGTTTTTCTGCTTCTGTGCTGCTTAATATAGATTTCACTTTGATTAGATGATTGCAGCATTGTCAACCCTTTTTCTGTCCAAGGGAAAGTTTCAGTTAAATGCTTGCAGAAACTGCGCGCAGGTTTCTGAAGGAAGATGAATCTGGCTGCCAACTTGTGTTTATTATGGAGTGATGTTGGGGGGTGAGAAGAACAACTTTTTCTGTGTATCTGTAGAAGGGTGATGTGTTGCCTGGACTCCAGAGTGAGTTTAACCCCCCAAATGAATAGTGGAGCTTTTATTGAAATGAATGTTTGCAGTTTGTTAATACAGTGGTCTTCTCTAAGGGATGAGAAAACTAAGGCCTGACCCGGCCACGTGGCTGTGTCCTTGGGAGGGCTAAAAGTTACCATTGTGCTTTTACAGAAGTAAAGTTAGAAAATTAATCTGAGGAGCTTGTTTTCTCCCTTCACAGAGAACGGAGTACTTCCGAGCCCTTAACACAATATTTAAGGGTTTAATTTTTCTTAGCTTTATTCAATTAAAGTTATCAAAGCTTTAGCCCCAGTTTTGGTGACGCTTATGTGGTTTTCACTGGGGAACAAGGATGAATGCAAACAAAGATCTGCCAACCAGGGGTCCAGTGCTTAAGGCTAAGCTGCTGCTAATGCTAGCTTTAATTTCTATTTAGAAAGTGTTAGCCCCAGATGTGAGCAAAGATGACGAGGTATTTCTCATCTTCCAGTTGCAAATGCACCAAGCAGGAAAAACAGTGGTCATGTGTCTGGGCAGCAAATTGTGTTGGTTCTCTTACCCAGCTGACAACTGTCCTTGCAGAAAGTGGTTGAGCTTCAGTGCACAAGAGACGATCAGAGAGCATGGGCAGGAGTTGGGAGGCAGCTCCTTTCAGCAGCACAGTCCCCAGCCTGGGGCCTCCTTAATTAAGGTAATGGGACAGATCACACTCCTGTAGTCATGAGTCTTCATCTGTGTTGTAAATTGAGGTGTATTTTATAGCAGGAACACTCAGGATTCAGGTGATCTGTTTGTGTTAGCATGGACTCATCCAGGGAAATTCCCACCCCAAAGCTTCCTTGAAGGTAAAATGCTCTGCAGACACTTAAGACCGGTGTGAGATGGATGATATGTGTTGGCAAGCAGGCAGCGGAGTCTCGGGGAGGGAGGCAGGGGGTATGTCATTGCCAAAGCTTAGTCTTGTTTAAAATGCAGCCCCTAGAGGGAGGTGAAGCGTTGGCTTCCTATTGGCTGCACTGTTGGGCACGATTCTGGGTCAAACCATCCTGATCTTGCAAAACACCAAGGTGTCTTGGAAATTACTGTTAAGGGTGAAGAGCTGTGGGTTGCATGAGGTTTAAGCGAGTAAAGATCAAAATGATCCTGACATATGAGATAATAAAGGTACCAAATGAGGAGTGCTTCCCAAGGCAGAGTTTGGTGGCGTTGCGGCACAGTCTGAGGTGTTGGGCTCTGACATTTGCTGGTGTAACCGCCACCCACCAGCAGCATCAGAAAAGCTTTGTTGTTTCTCCTTACGGTGGACCTGTCTGCTGTGTTTCTTAATTTGGGAGCAGTGCAAGCAAAAAGCAGGATTTGGGATGGAGCCATCTTGAGGGTGGGAGTCTGTTCTGGTCCTCACACCCCTTGGCTGTGTTTTCTTTTGCAAACAAAGTTTATTTAAAAAAAATAAAAACAAACAAAATTGCTAACCTGTTGGCAGGGTTGGTTCAGGAAATACACACAAGAAATACTTGACTGCAGCAGTTCATGTACAGTGCTTTGAGCCTTTTGGAGAGACTGAGGCGATTTTGTACTTCTGGATTTTCTGTAGTGTAGCAGTTGGATTACTTTTCCAGGATGCAAGGTTTGTGTGTTCTTAAGCAAACCAAGCAAACCCCCAAGGTTTGTGTGTTCTTAAGCAAACCCCCAAGGAATTTCGGCTTGTTCATAGATGGGATCTAAACAAGTTTGTCGTCAGGTGAATGCTTGAACTATTGTGCTGCAGGGTTTATTCGGTCTCTGCTGTCAGAGCTGCCTGTACGGTAAATGGAACTCACTGGACTGGGCAGGAACACGTCTGTCCTTGTTACTGGGCTCTTTTGCTGTAAGGTTAGGTCACGGGTTTTTGTGAGCAGTACCTCTGTCACTTAGGAAGCTGGCACTTTTAGAAATTTTTCTATATCTATAACTGTTCTATGTTGAAATAAAGACAAGGTTCAGCCTCTAGAATCACTATTGGACTACTAATATTTTAAAAAACAAACAAACAAACCAAACAAAACCACCCCCAAACCCTAAGCCTTGCTTGTTCAAAAGCTTGTGCTTCTCTGTCCACTCACCGAGATCCTTCTTTCCGTTGACTGACCACTGTAAATACAGTAATGCTTTTGAAGTGGTGTCTCTTGACAGGATCCAAAACTACTTTAATGGATTTGTCAGTTCAGTGCCAACTTGGGAGGAAAACGGGTTATTTGAGTAGCCTTAACTGTGGGTCAGCGTTGCCTGGGCGAGCGGGGCTGCTGAGCCGGCTGGCAGCACACAAGCGCAAGCTCCTGGTGCTTCCCTCGCCGCTGCTAGCGCAGGCGGAAGCTCTCCCTGAGCATTTTGGACCAGATCTCCCCAGGGCACAGCTTGCGGGGGCGAAGCCTCTGTTTTGTAGGTGCCGCGTGCCCGTGCCAGAACAAGGACGGTGACGGGCATTCAGCATGAATGAAGTCTGAGCGGTCAGTCGCTCCCCCGACAAAGCCCTTTCTCAAAATCCGAACGCAGAAATGAAGTGTCTCCCTTTTGGGCTTCTCCTGCTCGCAGCCCTTGGGGTGCCGATCGCAGGGAGGAGGTAGCCCAGGGTCGGAAGTGTTCCTTCCAGTTATCATCCTCGCTGGCAGAAGAGCCCGAAGCCTTACTGGGATTCCCTGCTCTTTATTTATTTATAGGTCTTAAGCACTGCTGAAAGGAACCAAAAGGAGAAAGTACTGGGCACACAGAGCGAGATGAAACTTGCTCTGAGCAAAGCATGAATGGGTGGCTGGCTTTGAGATCGTGCTTTTAATGCTGATGCAGTTAGCATGATAATAAAACACCCTCTAAATCATTCTTTTATGTAATCACTGCGTAATCACTGGCAGATTTTGCAGACAGATTAAATTTAAAGGTGCTGTCTGTAGATGGGATAGATGGGATAATGGATCTGGTGAAAGATGTCAGCTTATTTATTAAAATTTGGGAGGGTACCAAATAGAAAGAGCTGATTTCTGTGGAATGAAATGGGCAATGACTATTTTTTCCTCACTTGCAAGAGACTTTTTCTGCCAGAGGGAGCAAAGCGTCTTGCTTTTTCTTTAGTCCTGGGCAGTTATAGCTCTGTTTGTTGCTCACAAGGCAGGTAAAGTCTAATGCCAGAGTATTGACTGCCAAAATCAGAAGTCAGGTCTTGGGCTTTGAATACTTTGTGACAAGGATGCCTAAAGATCTCTCTTTGTGTATGTTACTTTATCAGGCTGGCTTCTTGATGGAAAATAAGCATAAACAGACTTAAGTATGCCAGACTTTGAATTACTATGTTCTCATAAACGTTGAAATGTTAATGTTTTAAAGGGGAGCTGCTTTTCAAAAACAGGCTGGGAGAAGGGATTAGAAATCTCATCATTAAGATCACCTGTCAGTCTGTAAAAGTCCAAATTGCATATACCATTTTAAATATGCTTTCTGGACTTGCAGCAGGAAATGCAGGTAGTCCATAGTTTTTCCCATGCGTACATACACTTTGTTTCTCTTCGACAAGAGAGATTTCCTAAACCTTTAGCTCCATATTTCTTCTGGAAGTTTCAAAAGTATCTGGTTGTGGGGCTTTTACCCCACATATGCTAAATTTTTGTGTCTCTATTATTACAGTATCGATCTATCAAGTACTGTTGAGGTAGCTACATTTGACTATATATTTCAGCTTCTATTTGAATAAGTTATAAAAATGCCTTATTTAGTTAATCTCTTTGTATTAAATATATGTGAGAGCATATGAACTACATAGTTGTATACATGTTATGTGTTTTCTGAGATACTAAGGTGGGAGTAATGATTACACAGTCTGATCAATGCACCTGAGTGTAGGTAAACCTCCTGTCACTGGACATGAGGGGCACTTTTGGAAAATAAAGTAAAAATGGTGAATATATTTAGGGTTGACTATTTAAAATCAGTTTTCCTGCTTGGTACCTTGACACATTGAAGCTACAGATTCTTGAAATTGCTTGGTTTTGAAGTTATATTTCCCCAGGCTATTTTTTGTATTGTAGTTTTGCTAAACCAGCCACAAAGAACAGGTGAGCAGGTTTTGTCAGGCTTGATTAAATCCAGTAATATTTATTTTTTTCTTTAGCTAAAAGTGGATATAAACAATCTTTCTGCTTTTGAGTGTTTCGGAACTCTTAGCTAAAACTTTGACCCAAGCATCAGTGGCTGCTCCCAAACTCCTACACTTGAAGCTTTATCCCTTTTTCCTTCTGTGCTTTTCACACTTAAACTTGTTTTTATCATGGTTGCACCTTTGAAGGTAACTAGGTTCATAGAGACTGAAGCTTTTTCATTTTCCAGATAGATCTTTGCTACTTCTAAGTAGCAAAGGGGTTGAGGGGGAGAGATGGGGCTGAGAAGTCCTAATTTGCAACTAACTTATTTGTTAGAGCAAACATTAGCTTTAGTGAACATCCTTCTTTCTCTCCCCTTCCCAAACGCAGGCTGAGAGTTACTGTGCTGTTCCTCACAGCTATAGGTCTTTCAGGAAAAAAACGCCTCAAGTCTTGATATACCATAACTACACCCTGGGCAGCGCGTAGAGGCCCTGGCAGGGGTTGCCTGCCGATCTGGGTTATGTCCGGTCTCTGCACAAGTTTATGCTTTTCTCCTCTCGGCACTGAGAAATATTTCCCTTAGACTTCGAATAGCAATTAAGAGTATTTTTCCAGAATTTCAAGTTGCTGGGCTAACTACGTGCCTGATCCTTCTCTGAAACAAATTGTGTGGAAATAACATGGATCATAACTGGTTTAAGTGATTTACCTTGCTGTTATTAGGTGGCCATTCCGTTGCAGTATCCGTTAAGCTCCCTGTAGCTGCTGGATAGCGCAGTGATGAGGTTAAATGAGGTGGGCAAATGCAGGTTAAATCATCTGTGCTATCTGTTCTCTGAGCTGTTCCATTCAACAGCTAAAACAGGGCAGGGGAGAGGAGGATGATACTTTCCCAAAGCAGCGTCTGAAATACCTTCCTAAGCAGATTGATTAACTCCAGATTTTCTCCTCAACAGAAGTCTGAAGCTAAATGTAAGAAATTAATTTGCTAAGTGGCGTACCAATTTTAACAAGGTTTTCGTAAGCCTGTGTTGGTGAACACAGCAAGGTGAAGTGATGGTGCAGGTGAAGGCGAGGCACAAGTTTGGTAACCGGTGGAGTTATGGCCTCAGCAAAGAGCAAACTCGCTGCAGGGGAGCAAGTAGGAAATTCCCGTCAGTTCTCCAGACGTGTCCCTTTTAGCTCTGGCTACGGGAAGAGGGGCTGCGAGCACGCAGCACTGAAATGCATCCTGGTGTTAGCCTTGTTTCCAGTGCCAATGCGCAGCGTACAACACGGAGGGGTGGCAACTGGCTGCTGATGTTGTAGCTATGCAAAAAAATAAACTTTTGCTTTTTGTTTTGAGGCTGAGTGTTTTAGCTTAAATCGGTAGCCTCACAGCAGCTGATAGAAGCATGACCAGCAGCCTGCCATGAATGTGCCCTCTCTGACTACTGCCTTTGAAAGTCTTTGCTCAAAACATTATCCCGGTAGCTTTAGCCTTTCTCTAATGCAAGCACAGGCCTAGAGCCTGCTGCCCTCCTCTAGTGTCCGTGGGTGAAATGCAGGCTAGCAGATGAATTCCAAATCTTTAACTGAAAAATTGTTCTAAAATATTTATTCAGTAATTGGTTTGAACAGCTTTTGCTCTCCAATTTAATCAACTATTTTATACCCACTTCAGGCTGCAGGTAATTGACCAAACAGAAGATTTCGCATCTTACCTCTTTTGCATTATTCATAGCCTGTTGTCCCTGTTCTCATCTTGCGAGATAAATGACCTCTGTTTTCAATAGGTAGGTTTGATTTATTCTTTCTTCGCTCTGTGTAATATTTAAACAACTCCCAGACAGATTTGGGTGATAACTTCTCCAAGACACAAAGTGTGGGATTGCATTGATCTAGCATCCACTGATGCATCAAAGTGACAGCATCCATTTGAGGGGAAAGCGGACCAAGAAGAACTTACATTTGAGGACTGTAAGTTCTCTTCCATGAACCTTTTTCTTTTTTTGCTGCCAATATTAGAAAACAGTTCCTTTTAATCTTATCCTGATGACTCATCCACTCTTTGATTACTATAAGGCTATCTAATACCAGAAGTTATATACTATGCTTTTTGGCAGTAGAAGTGTTTTAAGTTTGTCCCTGCAGTTTATCCTGCTTAGCACGTTGCTTGCTTGCCTCCTATGGAATGCATATGCCCTATGCAGCAGCCTGAGGGGCTGTGCTTTGAGGAGTTGTATGTGTAGAGGGTAAACCTAAATCATATAAAACAGAATATATAAGTATTAGAGGGTTTAATTTAAGTAATAGTGATATCCTGGCAGCGTACCCTCGTATAGTGGGTAGTAGGATGGCTGAGGGTGAACGAGGAGTTCGGGGGAATGAAGCAAGAGCTGGTAGCACTGAAAATTCACCCTTAGTATAAAATGGAAGTTTATTTTACAGGGAGTAAGACAAAAGTTAAAATGGAGATTTGGAGCTGGATAGCTTTTTTTGACCAGTGTACTTCCCGCTTTGAGTTGGACAATCTATTTGTGCTTGATGACTATGTCAGATCCTTCCAAAGGAGGAATAAAGTTTGACTGGAGGAAGAATGCTTCTGATGTGCAGGTACATGAATAAAACACTCGCTCTTTACCTGAATTACCTTTTTAGTTCTTTCCTGTATTTAAAAGAAACTAATGAGTAGTTTAAGTGCTGTGCAAACAGAGGGTTGTGGAGAGTGAGGCAGTGGCCGCTTGAGAAGTGACACAGCTAGTTTACACTCGTTATTTACTTAAAATAGGAAAAAAGTTGTTTTCAATCCAGAGATGACTCTTGAATGGCTCCTTATTCGGGAGGATAAAGAGCGCGAGTGTGTGTGTGTTCGTATGTGTGTGCACGTGTTGGAACAGTTCTGCAGTGTCTGTTCTGTTACTACTTCATTTTTGGCAAGTCCTTCAAAATAGTTTTGTGATTAATCGAACTGCTGATGTACATCCCAAAGTAGTGATCTCACGGGTAAACTTGCTTAGGAAGTTCTTTTTCAACTATTGTAGCAAATTTAGCCAAGCATTGAAACACTCTAATTTTTGTTTGTTTGTTTCTGCGCCAGAAATATTTTAACTGCATTAAATATCCTTGGATGTCTTTGTATGAGCCAGTGGTAACTTCTCTGTCTGTGAGCCAAGAAGCTAATGAAGGTTGCACAGTTCACTAAAACATTTTTGTCCCCGCCTTGCCCCCGTAAGGAAATGGTGGTGGAAGTTTCCCTGGGTCGTAATAAAGAGCAGTGAGTGGGAGAAGGGCAAGAGGCAGGGATGGCTGAAGAGGGTGGAGGTTGTGTAAGCCTGTCAAGAGCATCGCTACTGGGGTCTGGCGATTTGCTGTGGGATGTACTGGGCTGATAACAGCACAGTACAGTCCAGGTGACTGGGAACTCGGGACAGTGGAAGCAGGTGTTGGCTTCCTTCCAGTAAATTTACTTGCGGTTCAAAAATGGTAAAATACTTTAGGGCTGATGTCTGGGAAGAGGAAAAGCTTAACATTGAATAAAGTAACTGGCAAGGCTGTGGAAGGCAGCCTGCTGGAAGGGGAGGCTTTTGCTTGCTGCGCACGTGCAAATGTGCGAGTGAAAAAGAAACGCTGAAGCTGCTTATTCGTGATCTGTTGTCTGCTTCCGAAGGGCGGGTTCCGGGTTCGGTTGCTGCACTCCGTCAGGCGTTCAAGCCGTCTGCTGCGTGCAAGAGGAGGGGGGCGACACTTTGCACGTCTTTTTGCGATCCGTGAGAAGCCCTGAAGCGTGCGAAGGGTCAAACGAATATTTTCAGGGCAGTACAGAAACAGCATTCGAGTTTGTACCTGACACCTAGTAACCGGTTCCATTTTGAGTTTGCTTTCCGTCCTTGTCTCTCATACTTCGTATGGCCGAGTCTGCTGACGCGGATCTGCTGCCTTCTGCATGCTTCACCACCATGAGTTTGCTCCTGGAGAACTGCAGCTGAGCCACCATTTCTGATTTAGCAGTATGGAAAAACCTTTTCCACTGTTTTATTTTCTCAACAGCTTTTAAAAAAAAACCCCGAACAAATCACCAAAATGAAATACCCGAGCCTTTGGTTCCAAAGCAACTTAGTATTTCTGTGTGTAAATAATCTCTCTTCCCCTTCCAGTGTTCCTGGAAAAGAAAGAAGGCAGGTTTCTTTCCCCTATGCAGTGTGATTTGAGCTCTTAAATACATTATTCTGTAAACTGGTGACTAGCAGGGGCACGTTCTGCTCAAATTTTAAGCCAGAACTGGTAGTCTTTTGTCAAAGCTACATAGGTTTTCACTTTGGTACTAACCCCCTGTAACTCTTGACAGGTCATGCAGTTACAGAGAGAGCGCTTTAGCTTTTTTATTTCTCCCTGTCTGTAGGGAGGAGTGCATGAAGTGTTCTTCGTGTAGGGTATGTATAGTATATGGTGTCATGAGCTGTGTTTGCAAGATGCTGAGGTCAGAAGTGTGGTAGGGGAAGCTAGTAAACAGGGCAAGGGCAGCCTCTCCCGTACAGGAGGAGTGCTAGATGACTGGTGACAGCTGATGAAACAGCTGCAAATGTAATGTATGAGGTTGCCTAATATGTGGCATAGTCCAACCGTGTATCACTTCTTGTATTTTAGTTTTTCTCTGAAAAGATATTATGAATAAATCTGGACGGCTGTGCTTTATTAGTCAAGTTCAAGACACGCTTGCTCACTGCCTTTCCAGGGTGGTTATGTCTTTAGGTATAAGAACTCGGTTGGGGGGTTGTGATGTGAGGGAAATGCTCCGTAAAGATCTCTGCTTTGGCTGCGGACATCTTGTGGAAATGTTCAGGGTGACAGCAGAGCTGGTGTTTGTAGGAACTGGCCTCTCCTTCCGCTGCGCTGCCTGTACCTGGTAGGCATGTACAGGCGCTTTGAAGGTGCTCGTCACTGGTTTATTTTGCACAGAAACGGGTTACTGCTCTGAAAGTCTAGTTACCCCCCACTTTGGTCACTAGTGGGCCTGTTCAGAACTGCGGCAGAACTGCAGCTTTAGACACTTGTGTGCCAGGTGTGGATGCCACATGGACTGTAAAGATTCGTTTAATTTGTATTGAAGCCCTTGCTGCTTGTTTGCAAGCTGTGTTAAAAAAAAAAATAGTACTGGAAAATCACAATCTGAAATATGTATGAACTGGTTGGATAAGATCTCCCTTGTCCTGTGGAAGTGCATGCCTTGTATCAGTTGCTTGCTGCATGCAGTAAGCTGAATGGTGTTCTCCATAAGGGCAAAAAATCAGCAGTACGAATGCATTGGTTCAGAAAAATAAACTTAGAGTAAAATAGTCCTCTCGCTCATATTTGGATTTTTTTGTTTTACTTATAATGCTTTGGGGTTACCCAAAGCCCCTAATTTTTCTTTCATAATTAAAAAAATCTCTGCTCTTTCAGCTTGTGAAGGGTTCTAGAAAATTGTTTATGTTTTAGTGTTAT
Source organism: Podiceps cristatus (assembly GCA_000699545.1). NCBI lineage: Eukaryota > Metazoa > Chordata > Aves > Podicipediformes > Podicipedidae > Podiceps > Podiceps cristatus. Next base: position 62,688 of record KL285375.1, read on the forward strand.
GGACATCCATAAGCTGCCCTAACAGTACCGTCTTTGATAGCTCATGAATTTGCTATTCATCTTGTTCTTGTTGATAGCCATTAAAGCTGCTACCAGATAATGGCTGCAGAAATGATGGTGGCAGAAGCTTGAAACGCCACCACTCTTGCAAAATGTTGTAACTACACAAATCATATGTGCTGTCAGCGGCAGTTTTAAAATAAGCCAGTTGGCTTTGCCTGCTTTTTCCTATTCGCGCGCTTTGTTTCGTTGGCTGTAGCAGTCGCTTCTAAGATGGCCACGGTGACTTCTACAGAGATGCTCCGACCTCCGGTCCTGTGAAGCACTGGTCACTGTGCTTGGCTGACACGATGAGGCAAATAGCTGCTGCAATAATCAGCAAAGCGCAGGGGCAGTCTGCGTTGTATTTTAAGGTCAGGTTAGTAAAGGAGTCTTAAAAGCCCCTCTGGAATTTGATTTGGTTCCTCAGCTGTGCCAGGTGAGCTGCTTCTCTGTGGTCGGGGACTGCAAACTCTTGTTAGTTTGGCAAAAAGTCTGGGAGGAAGGATTCGTGGGACTGGCTTGCAAGAGACCTTGGAGGGTTTTTTCTTGCAGCGTAGTAAAGTAGCGTAAGCAGCATTCATTGTGTTAATGCTTTAGCAATTCCTATCATGTGAGCTTCCTTTTAAGGGATATGGAATATCTTTGGTCTCTGTATCAGACTCCTCTTGCTCCCAGGTGCTGTAGCACATAGGAGAGGAAAAGAAAAGGTGCCAGTCACCCAAATGGCTGTTGTAAAATGTACCTTCTGTGAAGAGCAAACACTGACACTAGTTTAAAGCCTTCATTATCATCTTAACCTTCACTCCAAGCAAGCTCTTTGCTTTTTCTTACTGTTCTGGAGGACCAGACAAAGCCAGTTACTGCACAGCCACTTGTCTGCTTGAGTGAGCCGATGTTTCCAGCTCTTCACACGATCCACTATTAAAAAGAAACTTCATGTCACTCTGGCAGCTGGTAAAGGCAGAAATCTGGTCAGCCCTGCTGCTGTACAGACATTGTGTGGGTGTACGTGTTCAGGTGTATGTGTTTCTTTAGCTTTGGTTTCTACCATCAGCCAAGACCTTCACAGGCCCATCTTTCTTTGAAAGCGCTTGCGTGTCTGCTCTTTCTGTGCAGCATTAGACTTAAGTTGCAATGTATCTAGTGAGAATCAAACCAAATAACTAGGTGAAATTTCAGATAGAACAAAGCGGACAGGAGTTTTGAGGAAGCTCATCTGAGCAAACAGGAGATCTGATTGAAAGAAGATACAGCTCAGAAATAACACTGTTTTCAGGTGCTTTTCAGTAATGGGATAGACTGTAAAGTGCCTGCTGTTGTGGTTATAAATCCACCGCTACAAAATCTGGACTTTGTAACTGCCTTTCATCCTCATGCCAACAAAGAAGAAAACTCGGTGGTTCAGAGACAAGGTGTGGAGCCTCGCTGAAGCAGCTGCTAAACAGGTAGCAGGCGAAGTGGGTAGCTGTGGCTGCTGCTGCAAAAGGCCTTGCTGTTGCCGACTTCAAAATGGTTCCTCTGTGCAAATTTGTGTTTTGGACAGAAGGTTTTCCTAGAACAAGAAAACAGCTGTCTTGAATTTGCCTGTCTGACTCCTTGATGCTCTGACAATCAATTTGGGCACAATGACTTGTTAAATGATTTTTTTTACTGTTTACTTAACTACTTAATTTGAGATCCTTGAAGGAATTGCCAGGTAGAATAAGCGGGGGAAAAACGCTCCCTTCATAGAACTTAACCAGCTGTCATGAGGTTTTTGAAATAAGCTGCTTGCTAGACACTGCACTGTCTAATTTTGTGTTCATTTGAATTAGCCTGCTTCTAAATGGATGTGAGGCACAGGAGCCTTTTCCAGGTAGCAGCGAATGCCTGAATGTGCTATGTTTCTTCCTAATGCGATAAACATGTAAAACCGCATTTCAGAATTGGAGCTGATGGGCTCTGATGCCCTTTGCTAGAACGTAGCGCAGGAAGCATCAGACTTCAGGGTTGTAAAAATGAAGTAGGAAGGGTCTTTGCACAGTTGGTGCTCAAGTACAGAATACTGATGGTCGCCTACTTGGCTGGTACAACTCGTGTAGTAGCACTGCTGAAGTTACTCGGTGGTGGTCCCAGTGTCTAGCTGTTGTGTCGTCCTTCACGGGTGACCTTGGGTGCAGGATGCCAAGCAAGTTGGAGTAGAGTTACAGCTGCTTATCTTGCCTTCCTTGTTAATGATCAAGTGCTATGATTCCCCAAGCAGTTCTTGAACAGCTACAGTCATATGCCTGTGCAATCTAAGGATCAGTGGTGGTGGTTTTTCTGGAGTGTTAGTGTTGTGTCCATGCCCCCCCCGTCCCTCTCCCCCCCAATGTTGCTCTGTCAGATGGAAAAGATACCACATGTCAGCTAATGATTGCTTAATAGCGCAGTTAAGCACCAGTGCAATCAATCTAGTGACAGAGTTAAAATTATCTCCTAATTACATTGAGAATCAAAGAAATCCTGGCTTGTGGGGGGAGGAGTGAAG
>KL285375.1:65265-84458 GCA_000699545.1 Podiceps cristatus
AATGCAATGCAGGTTTGGGGCATAAAAGGGGGGAGTTCATGTCACCCGGTTCAGGTGAACCTGACACTTCTGGGAGGTAGCTCTAGCCAGATCAGAATGAGCATTTAAAGCCTCTTGCTGGGCTGAAAATGGTGTGGGAAGGCTTATTGAAATCTGTTTGGGGCTACGCAGGCTCGATTTCTCTTTATCTTTCTGATTTCCTTTTGTACAAAGTCCATGAGTACTTGGTTTTTCTTGCCCAGAAATAAGCCACCGCCTAAACTAGCATGCGTCGGAGGTCTAGATCTTCCTGTTCAATTCTTTTAATTGGGTGGGTAGTGCGGCACCTTGCTGTAAATCTCCCTTTACCCAAAAGTGTATGAGTTGGGCCTCAGCTGCAGGGGGTTGTTTGACACCTGGTAGTGTGGAGGTGGCTGTGAAAGAAATGTCCCCGGGGACTTTTCTGCAGCTAATGCCAACTTCCTGGTACGCAGCGAGGGACTGCGATGCCGATGGCATCTGTAACGCGGATCAGTGAAGTAACGGCACCGCAGCGTGAAGCTGAGTTGGCTTTGCGTGCTCATGGCTTTCAGCCAGCAGGGACGAGGCGCGTTGGAACTTCCTGCTGTGCTTGCTGGGGGGGTTAAACCTTATAGAGCTGCCTCCGTTCAGGAAAATCACATACAGACCTGACAGTCGGGTAAGAGGAGTGATCTGGACAGGATGCTTTCCTAGAGATCCTGCTGCTGTGGTGACACCAGGTATTCAATCTTCCTTTATTCCTCCAGCAAGACTTTGTGTCTGGAAGATGCAGAATTCCAAACCAGGAGTTTTGAATTAGCTGAGTTAAGAATAATAAATGTGCACAGGAAAACCTCCCGCTCCCAGAAGTCCCTTCATCTGCCAGATGCTTTCCTACGAACTTGTCCATGGGTTTTCCTGCCAGCCCCTGAAACCAACAGGGCAGTAGTTGATCAGTGATCTTGGAGGTGATGCTTCTGAATTCTTCAGTGATCTGGACGGTAGAAATTTTAGCAAGTCTTTGGTAATCCAAAGAGTTGTGGTGTCAAAACATTAAAATTAATGCTCTAAATTTAAATGCATATTTCCTTTCTACAAGAGGCAAGAAGACAAGGAGAACAGCAGTCACTACTGATTAGACTTATTACTGTGTAGTGTTGGTCTGACAAACTTGCTTTATTATTAAACAGAACATCGCAGGGCCACCAAAGGATCTGGTGAACTTGCTTCTGTGCCTCTGTAGACATACTGGAATGAATCTTCCTTGGTTTCTAATGCAGAAAAGAAGTTTGTCCAAAGAAGAGACAGATGTGCCAGTCACCAGCACCCATGCGTGATTTCACGGACTCTGTTCAAACTCCTGTAGCTGTAACTTGGTCTTAATTCTTTCCCGTGCATGTTTTTCCTGAGATAATTATGGTTTTGAATTGTAAGAGTGCAACGTAGAGATGGCTCTCCTGCCTTTTTAAATTGGACAGCTGTAAAATGCTGGTGAAGTACACTGTGCCCACTGTGGGAGAGAGCAAGGTAAAAGGATTTTTTGTTCGCTCTATGACCTCCTTATTGATACAGCACAAAGTTGTTCCAAAGGCCAGCACGGAAATCGTGCTTGTCTGTGGACATACCATCTCTTCTTGTCATCCACATGTACTCTGGCTGAGTGGATTTGCTGTGTTTTAATATTCCTGAAATAATACTGTTTGCCATTGGTGCAGCGTCCTACTCTGCCACGCAGCGATGTAGCAAGGCCGTGACCTGTGTTCTCTGTTTTGCTAGCTACTGCTTTTCAAGCCATGCTTTGTGCATGTTTTTGGTTTCCATTATGACTGTTTTCCTTCAGAAATCAGTAATGTTTGATATCTAATCTGGACTTGATGTAGGTATTGGTTTGTGTGTCTAAACCAGGGGTCTGCTTTCCCACCTATTTCCTTGCATCTAGAGAGCTCTCTTTCGGAACTGCCTAGTGTTCAGCTGGACAGCCTCTTCTGCTGCTTACAGCCAGCTATTTTAGTACTTCTCTTAATGCTTTCTCAGTGGCTAATGTGTTTTCACTGCTGTGCTGAGAAAACCAGAACTTTGCGTGCTATCTGAATCAGTTTGAGTGTGCTATCGGGGGAGCTGGTCTCTGCAATTATAACTGGTTGGTTGGTAGTGTCTGGGGCTGGTACTGGAGCTCTTAACTAGTAATGCCTTGCTGCTTTCTGTCTTGTTTTAGTAGCGAGCTTTGTCTCTGTTAAAAAATAAATAAATAAACCACTTGCAAAAAGCAGACTCTGCTTTCAGTGTTTCATGAGAATATTTCTGGACATGTACGCTTTTAGCAGATACAGTTGGAAATAATCGTGACTAGCAGCTGCGACAGCTAATTGTGGTTCACTTACAAGTTGTTTTAATCCAGCTCACCCATAAGCAGACAGGAGCGAAAGAAACTGATTGTGATGGAGTCCTAACCCTGAATCGCTCTTCCTTGACATCTGTATCTTCTAAATTTGTTGATAAGGTTTTTGGAGATGATTGCAAGCTGTGCCTCAGTACAAGTACAAGACTGCAGAACTGTGAACCCAGTGGACTTCACAAGCCTTGGAGACAAGGCAGAGTCCTACCGGCACATCAGCCGTGGAAACTTGCTCTCTCCATCATTTGTTTGCTCAATGCAGCCAGAATCAGACTGCAGCAGGCCTTGGATGGAAGGGGCCTGCTTTAAGATGTGATGGCATCTTACGTGGGGAAGCAGCCCCAGTGTACAGGAGTTTACCTTTCCTCATTAAGGAATGACCCAAACTGACTGCCAACCTTCTGGTGTGTTTAGCCTGTTCTCGCTTGCACACGTGAAGTCCCAGTAACGCAGGCAGCGTGACCAAGTGTAACTTGTCTCCAGGGCTGTGGCTGTTCTGTAACAACTTGCAAGGCCTCGGTGGTTGTAGGGGGAAGGTTTCAGCTCTTTGCTCACCATCTGTCACCAAAGCAGGGGGTGAAGTTGTTGGAAGGAGGCGTACGTATAGGGGAAATTGAGGGGCTTTTACCCAACTTCCATTGGTACAGGTTGCAGACATGTGTGCGAGGTGTGTAGTGGCAGACGGGGGCTCTGATGTCTTAACGCTATCCCCATAGAGGACACGAAACCTGGAGTTCAAGGTTGAAAGGGCTTTTAAGTAATAATTAGCATTGGATTGAAGGACAAGACCTGGCTGCCAGGCCTATTTACTGCAGTAGAAAAGCATTAAGAAGGTTCTTGGAAAGAGAAGTATGGAGCGTATCCTATTCTGCACGAGCTGAGCCAGCCTCCTTGCTTGGATCAAAAGCATATGTTTCCAAGTCTTTACCTTGATGCCTGTCCCTTAGTGTTTTTTTTCCACAGAGGCTTTTTTTCTCTGTTTCATGTGTATATTTCTTTCCTGAGAAGAATGATTCAATTTTCATTGTTAGTAGCCGAGATCGTCAATGAAAATACAAACTGTAAAGGTGTCTCTGACAGCTTGTATAATTCAGAGCCAAATTGTAAATTGCTGCCTTCTAGGCCACTGAACACCTATCACAACATATTAAACTCAATTTAATTGATTTGGAAAAGCTTTAAGGATGTGACCTAGCCAAAGATCTCCCATCACTTTCCCTTCCAAATCCCCTTCTCCCAGGATAATCTCTTTTCCCAGGGCTGTTGATTCTCAAAATGGTCTTAATGACTAGAAAAATGGTCATTTTCCTAGCGCATTGTTTCCAAGGCTTCTCAGTCTCTTAATAGGAATTAAACCTCGATGTTCATACTGTAAGCGTGAACTGAAAACTCTTTGTAGCGTACATATCTCTGACGTGTGGTTTACAGAGTATAATATGGCAGGTAGTTCAAATCGGCTTTTTGGGACCGGCTGCTGAAAACTGATTTGTGTTGGATCTTCCTTGTATCTTAATCTTTGGATGAAGCTGTGACAGTTTCTTTGGGAAAAAGTTTTAGATGGTTAGAGGTATAAACACGGTAAATGTTCTGGATTTTTAAAACAAAAGAAAAATACTTGAGCTGAAACTATCTGAAAAAAAAGGCAATTAAAATCCAATTAAAACAATCCTTGTTATCTGGAGGATATAGAATTAGTAGAAAACAGTGTATTTGAACCAAAAAGCAGAATGGAACACAATGCTTGGGAACTCCTTTTGTAATACTCCCCTATAATCCTAGTTTATCGATAACTTGATAACCATTGAAAATGTGTGGAACAATTTTGGGTCTGTTTTTCTTTAAGGATCTTTAACTAGTGATTTAACTTAGATGTGTTGACTTAATCATTATATAAACTAAAGGTGTGTTTGTGCATACTGCATGTGTCTGTAAACCCGGTTTCAACTGGTTTCCCTAGGGTAGAGGAGGGAAGTTCAGGAAGTGATGAAATTAGTTGGTGCTGACAAGGGCCTGGCCACAGGCTCTGCAGTGGCACCTGCTACGGAGAAGGAGCCCTTCACCGGGGCGTTGAGCCTCTCATCCTGCCATGCTCGGCTTGCAGGACAAGACTGAGCTTGCTCTGAGGAGCAAGCTGGTGGTTAGATGAAACGGTCAACTTTAGTTATTGGTTTTCCTGTAACTTTGTTTAACTGTTAGTGCCTCTGTCGTGCACTGAAGTATAATTACGTTGTTCGGTTTCATAGCACAGTAATTCTTTGCAGGAGATGCTGAAATGAATAGCTTTGAGCTAGAGAGGGCTACTGGGAGATGCTGTTACAGTCATTAAGGTTAAATAAAAATGCTTTTGATCTCTGGGTCTCCTCCTCATCTGCCCAGAGATGACGGATATGAAGCAGTCAGTGCAGGCACTGGACTTCCAGTCAGACCCGCTTACTGGCGAGGTCGGGAATAGGGGATTTTGGGGAGCTGTCCCACAGATAAAAGCTTGTCTCCTCCAGAGGAGCGGGACCAAAGTGGCTCTTCTGTGCGCTCCCTAGCCAGGCTGGCTCTGTAACACAACAGCGTTGAGGAGCTTGGGAAATAGTGCTAAGCCTGTGGTTGTGGAACCCTACGCAGAATGCTACAGGGCACCACCTTGGCCGTTCCTTGTGCCGGGGTCGATCCCAGTTCCCTATCTCCTCCTCTCGCGGAGAGGCCAGGTGAGATGAGCCGAGGAAAGCCTAACTGGGAAACCTTCAAACCTGAATTTAACATACTATTTAAATGCCAGATTCAAAATAAACATGTTTGTGTTCTTCCTGCGCTTTGTTAGTACATCAATAAAGATCTGCCTCTGCAGAGCACTGCCTTTCACCGCGTTTCACTTCTGCCGAGCTCCCTTCTCCGGGCACACGCTCATGGCATGCAGTAGGTGAGCATTGTGCCGTTTTCTCTGGCAGGGTGGAGGCCATCCTGCGAAATAGTCAGGTACGAGGTACATCATTAGCTAAAGGATATTAAACATTAACATACAGGAATATTAAGTTTGCGTGTAAGTCTCCTTGACCTGTGGTCTGATAGCACAATGAAACAATGCTCTTTAATGGCTTTCAAATATTCATATCTTTTTGTTGGATTTTTTTTTTCATTTTCTTCTGTTGCTCTTATGATGATAATTTGCCAGGGAACACAAGTGACTTAGAAGTCAGAGTTGCACAGTAACAATCCTTGTGGCAGAAGGCTTATCTAGCGGAAAAAATGTTGGGTATTTACCCTTAATCAAACGGAAGATTTTTCCAGGGCTTCATGATAAAGATGTGTGTGGGACTAGCAAAAAGATTGGGTTTTTCTGTAGTACTCACACCTGGTAGTGAACTGATGCAAACTGAATGTAGAAAGCGAAGCAGCATGCCAAGCTCGAATGCCCTAAGCTTTGGCATTTCTTACAGAAGAAACCTGGCCAATGTTAGTTCGCTGCAGGTATTTGTAGGTGTTTATCAAACCTATGTTTGTTGTCTTAGGACCTGAACTGAATGTGAGAGCATTTGTAAAATTTATCTGTCCCTTCTGGCTGTTAAAATGCTTTTAAACTCCCTAAGTGCCTCATAAAGGATTCGATCCTAAAGTTAATTCAGCCTCCATGCTTAGTCTGTAAGGCTCATCATCTGGGAGAAGGAACTACTTTTTGTCTTTAACACTTGGCGTGGATTGCTGTGTCTTTGGGTACAAAGGAACTGCTTCTTACTGTCCAAGGCGTTCTTCTGCAAAGCATGCTTAGGTTTCTGCTCCACCAGGTCCCTCTTTGGACCAAACCCAGGTGAGGTTAGATAGAGAGATGGGATTTTTTTCTTGTGGTGGTCTTTCCTGGAGGAAAAGAAGCACAGAGCTGATGGTGTAGAGCTCCCCCAGTATGAGGATGTACTGGACTGCTGTGACTTGTAGAACAGTGTACTTCTCTATGTTTCAGGGTACGTCGCTTCTCTGATGCTGTAGATATGCTGGTGCTGACTCTGAAGGCTGCAAGAGCCTGCTGTTTCTTTTCAAGAGCTGAAAGCAAGGTTCCCTTGATTCTGAGTTTATTTCCTTGGAAAACCAGTGGGAATTGGCTGTTCCCCAGCATGCAGAAGGAATTTCCTTGCGCTTGTGGAAATCTCACTTCATAACTCTTATTGTTTCATTCTTGATGTTGTAAGTGCCAGAGATGTGTCAGTTGGCTGCTGTTTCCTCCCCGGGAAGCTCTCGCCATATGCGGTATGGCAGCAAGGTGGGAGAAGAGGGCTAAGAGCACTCCTTTTCAACTGGCTGTCACAGGGACAGAAGGAATTGCCTAATGGGTTAAGTGCTAGAGGCAGAAAAACAGGAAAACAAGAGTAAGCTGCCCTGGGGGAATTGCCGAGGGGAATCCACCTCCTTCCTCCTCTCTGATTATACTGTCTTCAGCTGTGAGTGGCTGAGGGGAGACAAAATCATGCACCCTGAAATTGGTGGGATCAAAGCTCACTAAATTCTTCAAACTGACGCTTAAACCAGGGTCGGAAGCCCCTTTAATTTAAGAAAGGTGCTGTCCTTTTCAGTACAAGAAAATTCAAGTAATGAACCTGGAAACCAGGGAAAGGAGTTCAGCTCTGTCTTGTCTTTGGGCCCAGGCTTCAAAGCTGACACAGGCTTAAACATATCATGGTATTTTGTTTGATTTCTGTTTTTCAAACCTTCAGAATGCAAGGGAATAAAAATTCTCATTTTTTTTTTCCAATAACTATGAGAGCTGTATTAAAGAAATGGAATTCAAACCATCCTACTCCAGTAAAGCAAAAAGTATTTTAATAGTGAAACCGTGATCTGGCATCACAAACTGCAAGGGAAATGTTCCAGTCCCGCTTTGGGTTGCCTGCTAGAGGTAGGAAGGTCTGTGTGCAGTTAGGATGGAAGAGGGAGTTTGGTGGTCTGGTGTACCCTGTCCATCATCTGTCTCAAGTAAAGTAGGAAAAAGTGTATTTCTCTGAAAGTTGTTAACATTTGCAATAAAATTAAGAATATAGACTGAGAAACTGTTTTGGTTTGGGTTTTCGGTTTTGTTGTGGTGGGGTTTGTTTTGCTTTTGTTGGGGGAGAAGCGGTGTGGATGGTGGCAAGGGAGCACTGGCTAAAAGCTGTTTGACCAATGTGCTTATTAACGTGTCTGTTAAGCTTTTTCCCTTTCATTACCTGCTCTTGCTTCTCTTGCCCCCAAGAGGCTCTATCAAAGTCAGCAAACCCAGTGATGTCCCTGTTACAAGACTCACGGTGTCAGCACCTCACAGCAGCAGTAATGCCTGGGAGAAAGGCGCAATGAAGAACAACAGGCAGTTGCTTCATCCCTTTTCTCCTTTTCTGCAAAGAATGAATCTCCTACCCCCACCTGTTCCTGGACACTGTGGGTTACCTGTTTCTTTTTAGGCAGATGGGCAAAGGAAGCAGGATGAGAAGGGAATATTTATAGCTTACCTCCTGTTTATGTTCCTTTCCTAGCAGATGTGATAAAGCTCTGTACTAATGCTGGAAGAAGAGAAAATTCAGGCAGGAACGAGAGGTGTGGCAAATGAAGACCATTTGCTAATGTGTAGATCCTACAAACTGCTTCCAAATGTAAAGATTAACACTTCCCACATCTTGCTGGCATTGCCTTTTTTGTGTCCATCTCCTCAGCCTGATTTTAAAACAAACAACAAAAAAAGAAAACAAACCCAAAGAGCAGCCAGCACTGTTGTTCACATGGGTTCTCATTTGCTTGACCTTCATCTGCAGAAATGTTGCCCTATGGAGGCAGTGGGTGTGAAATGTTCTTTTTGGGGCAAAATCTGACCTTTCGAGTGGGATGTGAGCAAAGGCGTACTGGCAAAGAGAATAAGAAATGAGGTCAAGCCAGTGGGATTTAATCAGGCAAGCACTAAGGTCCTGGGAGACAAGCTGTACGGTTTAAAAAGGCAGGATTTTGGACTTGTTGGAAACTGGGGGGAAAATGGCGCTGAGGAGCGTGGGCTTCCTTGGCTGCAGGAGCACGGCTCCCGGGTTCGAGGGCTCTCCCCGCCACGCTCCCTTCGCGGGCCAGGCGTCTGGGGGCTCTGCGTGCCGGCTTGCTGCGGGGCACCGAAGCGGCGTGGTTCGAGTGTTGCCCTTGCAAGAGCAAGTGTTCTCTTACTGCGCGCAGGGCTCTCAAACAGAAGATGGCGTGTGCCTTGAAGGAAGTACTCCACGTAGTATTTACTGTGCAAACGTATCCAGAGACTGTATTGAAAAGTTGGAGGAGGTCTTCCATGCAGGGTTATTGATTTGTGGAACAAATCCCTGGTAAAGTTGGGCTCAAGTTCAGGGGAAGATCGAGTTTTGTGTGTGTTGTGTGGTGTTTGGTTTGGGTTGGTTTTTTTTTTTTCCCCCCCTCTTTTTTACCGAAGGGAACTCGTGGAAGCTGGCCAAGGTGTCCAGATGTCTTGAAAGAATGGAGGTGGTGAAGAAGGGGGTGAGAGATGCAGGCAGAGATCTCTGATGCCAGACTGGCCCATTTTATTTCTTTAGCGGTTTCTGAGGAAGCCAAGGAGGATGCTGAAGAAGGCATCTGAAATTAGCAGGGCTGTGCTTGGGGGCTGGCGGTAGCAAGATCCCCCTTTGCTGGTACTGTAGGCGTAAGGGTGCCAGCAGTCTTCTGCCCGTCCCCTTGCTGCCCTCGGGCCCGTGTGAGGGACTGCTTGTAGGAATCTTCCGTGTCTGAGGGCAGAAAAGGGCTTGTCGGTGCTCGGCGTCCTGTGTGTGGGTCACGTGCGAAGGACGTTATTCACAGACTTTGCTTTAATAGGGGCTGTATTGGGCGCCCATGGGCAGCTGAGGGGATCTGTGAGGAGAAACCGGTCTCAGCCGGTTCTGGCAGCCCCTGGCGAGGCACAGCCCAGCCCCTCAGCCCTGCTGGTGGCACCCTGGGGGAACTGAGGTAAGAAAGGGGGGAAATGCTGGGGGAAAAGAGGAGGAATGAGGACAATCGTGTGAGGAGCAGCCCTTCAGGCACTGGAGTGGGAGGAGGAGGTGCTCCAGGTTGCCGGGGTGGCCATGTTTGGGCAAGTACCCGCACTGCTCTGGTGTGGGGGTCTCTGTGGGCTGCAGTGCGGATGTTGCCAGAAGGAACCCCTGTTCCCTCCTGCCTCTTGAGGCGATGAAGAAGTTGGAATGAAGGGGTGAAGTGGATTGTGGAAAAAGGTGTGAGGCAGTGAGAGAAGGTGTGTTTATTTGTCTGTTTCTTGTTATTATTTACCTCAACTGGCAATAAATCACCTTCCCCTGAGCCCAGTCTGTGGCAGGGAGTGGGGAGCGATCTCCTTGCCTTTATACCCTGACCCATGAGCTTTTTCATTTTGTTCCCCCTTCAGCATTCTGTTGAGGAGGGGGGTGAGAGTGTGGCTGTATGGGCAGCTGGCCACAGTCAACCCACCACTGGATTTAAATCTAGTAGGAGCTTCTGTACTGGAGTAAAAATACTAGTGGTTTTGATGAGTTACTCATTGCGGAGCTTGGACGTCATATTTCTGGTCAGAATGCAGTTTTGCTCTGTCTCCTCTGCTTTGCAAACACAGCTGGTGTGAGGGGGGAGCAAAATGGGAGGACGAAAGGGGACCCGATGTCTCACAATGAGAGCGCTGTTTCAGAGAGATGAAACTGTAACAGGCGGAGTACAGGAGTAGAAGTAGTTGGAGCCCTGGAGTGAGGGAAAGATCAACAAATGGAGGTCTTCAGCACTTTTGAGGTGGGTGGCTTGGGTTACTGGGGTTGCATGGGGAAGTGCGCAGCAATTTTTGTTACTGAGATACTAGGCAGAAGGTTGTAGGATAACCACCGTTAGAGCCAGGAAAGACTTTCAGTTTTTCACACTGTGAAAGTGAGGATAGAGAGGAAAATAGCTGTTGCTTGTTGGAAAAGGTGAGCTGCTTCATGTCGAGGCAGCCTCATTTAAAGGAGGCCCTTCATAAATTGTAAAATAGATGCTGCAGCTGCACTTGCAAATGTATCTCTTAAAGATTTCGCTCATGGTAAGAAATTTTTTCACAGAGAATGTTCTGTCTGCCAGAAGCTCTATAGAATGACTGTTGCCTGTACTCCAGGTAATGAGTTAGCAGCATGTTTTATTTCTGTTGTACATCAAGATACTCACCTTTATCATGCTTGGGTGTGTTTTTTCTGGATGACTTTTTTTCTGATTTAAATTAGGGTTTGGAGACTTGGTACCCCAAAGTTGTTACCATTTGGTAATTACATAAAATACAGAAGGTGAGCTGTGCCAGATTGTGCTCTCTTTTTCCATCAGAGAGCAGTTGCTGGTAGCTGAAAGGCTGTTTTTTCCAGTGGGGCTTTGATTAACTTTGTCACCCATGTAGAATCAAGGACCTCTTGAGATGGTGTTATTTTACATTTGAATTATCTATATAGACCTTGACAAGGCTGGAGGAAGTGTTAGTTTTAGACAAAGGGCTGGGATTTTTGCTCTTGCTCTGTTAATTATTCTGGGAGCAAAGTTACTGCAGAACCCCAAGCCTCTATAGCATGCATCTTAATGCAGATAAGACAGGAAATGAAGGATCGAATGCACATGAAAAGTGAATTCCTACATCTCTTCTCTTGAGAAACCCAGAAAGCTATTCTGATGCTTAAAGCTTCTGATCTCGGTGGTCTGGCTTTGGTGTTTTTCGTGCTCCAAATACCACTTATTTCAGAAGTGGTGGACAAGTCAGTCTCAGCTGAAACCTGGAAGTAGTTACTCCATGCTTCTTTGCTGAGGCGGTGAGCTGTTGACTTGTCTGCAGGGAAATGATCACGAATCTGGTCAGAAAAGCTTGAAACAAGTTCCTCACCTCTGCCCCACACTGCTTCTGTCCCACGCTTCAGCCTTCTGGCACGTTTTTGCATAAAGTTGTTGAATTGCAGGCGTTGGATAAAGGGTTCAGACGTTTCTTTCTGTGTCAGTTTTAAAGCAGCAGCTCGCCTTCAAGAATAAAAATGATTGATGATTCCTGAAGCTCTAGCTAACCTTGGATGACAGGAGGTGGCATTTAGGTCTCTGCTGACTTTGAGGTCATTTGTTCCTTATTTTCTTTTCCTAACTAGTAGAGACTGTTTTCTTAGATAAGAAACTTCTAACAGCAGCCTGTATCGCAATGCGCAGTTCAGAACTGCAGGAGTAACAGATAGGTATAGTTTAACCAGTGTCTCTTTCCGTAAAATGTAACGGCAGCATACTGCTGGTGGGGTTAATGAAACAGCGAGTTGGTTTAGACCTGAACCAGGGTGAAAGAGTTGTCAGAGGTTAAATCTGGGGACACCAGGACACCACAGCTTTTTGATGAGTCACCTAAGGTGCCCTGTTTTTCAACCCGCTTTTCCTTTTCCCTGGTTCTTGCCTGTATTGTATAAGGGCAGGAGACTTCTGGAGCAAGCTTATACCTGTCAAATGCTTATAGCCTTAAGGTATCTGCAGATACTAGCTGATAGGAACTTTCAGTTAGATAGCTGCTTTTGCAATGGGATAATGCTGGGGTTTAGTAGGTGTTAGGATTTTCTGAAAATTGCTACTAAATTTTTGGGCTGCTGTGCAAATCTGGTAGGAAGTCAGGCTCTTGGTGTGCAGTATTTTAAAAAAAATACTAAAGCACATATCCGAAAGTGCCAGCTCTGCCATGGAGTTGGGTAAAATAAATATGTAAATAGTGCTTTGTTCTAGTGCTTTCTGACAAGACGTTTTGCATCTCACTCTATAAATTCCACCCCCTTACTATAGTATCTGGCCTGATACTATTTTTAAAAGAATTGAAATGGAAATTGCTGGTTTGAAATAGGAAAAGGTGTGTCTTTTTTTTTTTTTTAACTTCCTCTAGAGGCTTCCCCTCCACAGGTAAACTTTAGTTCTGAAAAGTAGCTTACATGTGGCGTGGCTTTTGATTGTTGCAGCTCCTGACTTTTTTTTGTAGTATAATAATGATGCCAAGACAGGGGGAGCTTGATTTGTCCAGGACATCAGGCTGTATCTGTGTTTTGCTTGTGTGTTTTTGAGTTTTAAAGCTGTTTTTCTTTAGGTAGAGGGGGTTCCTCGTTGCTCAGCAGGAGCATGTGGGTGTTTGTCAGTCCAGACAACTTGCTATTTTCAAATGAAAAAAAAAAAAAAAAAAAAAGGCAAATTTGCCCTTTGGTTCCTAGCGTATAGGGGTTTTCTTAAGCATTACTTTTGCCAAAACATGCAACTTGCCACTTAAGTTTGGTTACAGCTGTTCAATGCCCAGTTCACTTTCTGTCAGCAGCCTGTTTGACTCCACTGTGGGAAGCTGAAAATGCAATTGCAAGGAGGTGGAAAATTGAAAATGACTTGATTGATTTTCATTGTTAAGACTGAGGAAAATGGAGTGTAAATACAGCACAAGTGAGAGTGAATTTCCAGAGCTGTCAATGCGCTGACCCACCTGGGCCACAGGTCCTGCTTTCAAGAGAGAGTATAGTAGTTGAAACTATCCTTGATTTGCATAGCAGGCTTCAGAAGAAAAATGAAGTATCAGATAAAGCTATTTTAAGTAGATTATTGAAAACAACCTCACAAAATATGGAGGTCTGGACAATTTGGCAGAGAAGTAATCAACAGCCTGGGTTTTGTTTGCAAACTTCTATTAGAAATTTACTTTAAAAACAAGCCCTACCTGTGAGATGCCTTTATAGAAATGCAGGTTTGGCGGTTGTATTTTAGAAATCAACAAACAAAAAACTTCCAGACCATATGAATACCCATATTGGACTGCAACTGTTGAGAAATCTGAGTGCTAGTCACAGAAATATATACCACCGTAGACAGATGAGAGCTGGTGTTGCGCCTTTTTCTTTTTTAAAACTAGGCTCTTTTGTGCTAGAATTGTAACTTCACTGTTGAGGGAGGATTAGTATATAACTAAATACAATTTACCCTAGAAGACAGACTTTAAATTGGTCTGAGTCTAGATTTTCATGAACAAATTAGTCCCTTGCCAATGTCGCAGAACTTATGAACCATTCATGCGCTTTCTTCTCAGGCTTGCTTTTTTTTTTTGGTTATAGCTCGGTATCACAATTTTTGTTTTTTATCTTGAACAACTTGTCCTTTTATGAGCAGGTGTGTTTACTACTTGTATCTTAAAGTTTCTCTTCCCTCTGTAAGCACAAGGAGAAAAAATACATGTCAGCACAGAAGACAGTCTAAGAGAATGAACCTCTTAATTTATAACTCCCTAAACCTCCCCCCGTTATGCTAAATTTTTTATTTTTTTTTTTACTTTTAAGCACTGATGTTTTTGTGATTTCTACTTGCCATGTCTGCATAGTAATCTAACTTGATTTCTTAAAGCTGGTGAATTTAATGTAGCTTGAAAAATCCATCTTACATTAAGGAAGAAAAAAAGAAAACCACAGCTGTTGTGTCCTCCTTCTCACTTTGAACTGGTGCCTTGAGTGAGGTGTGGAGAGGTGAACTTGGCTGAGGGGGGAAACCCTCCTGGGTGACAGATGGTCCGAGGAGAGGCTGTACTTGAGGGGGCATGCCTGCCCTGCGGCTACCCCGGAGGGGAGGAGAGCGCCCAGCGCGGGCGTTGGGGTGGGTGGTGGCAGGGGACACACACACACACACCCCCCAGGGTGCCGTTCTGCCAGGCGAGCGGCACCCAACGCCTTTTCTTTTTGCTGTGCTTGTGTTTTCTAGGTGCATCAGAGGCTTTCTCCTTGGCAGAGTGAGAGAGTGGTCTATTGCAGTACAGTAGTGCCCTCCGACGGTGAGTATTGGCATGGAGAAACTCTGAGCTCACCCTTCGCTTGCTTAAATCGCATTCCCTGACAGGGTGCCGTTCTGCCAGGCGAGCGGCACCCAACGCCTTTTCTTTTTGCTGTGCTTGTGTTTTCTAGGTGCATCAGAGGCTTTCTCCTTGGCAGAGTGAGAGAGTGGTCTATTGCAGTACAGTAGTGCCCTCCGACGGTGAGTATTGGCATGGAGAAACTCTGAGCTCACCCTTCGCTTGCTTAAATCGCATTCCCTGACCCCCTTTCTGGTTGAGGCTCTTTTGGCTGGGAGGTGATCCACTTTTGAACTAAGGAAGTGACACAGAACAAAGTCAAGAAGAATTAAGGAAAGGGTCAACTCCTCTAATGACTGTCCTTACAAAACTAGACAGGCTTTATAAAGAAAGATGTAATTGTGTGCAACTGCCTGAGGTGTTCTGCTAGGCTTTCTCCTGATGCAGCCTTGGGATCGGTGCGGTGCCTACCTTTCAGGGTACTGCGTGCCTGGTTAACTTTATTTATGTAATGAAAGTGAAGTTCATACCAGCTACTTACTCAAACAGCTGAAAGCACTGTTTGCTGCAGTGAATAAGTTGTGAAGCTGAGGCAGTTTTTCTTTCTTTATTTAAATTCCGGGGCAGCTCAGACATTAAGCTCTTTTGATAAGGTGGTTGTAACATAAAGCAAAAGAATGCGCCAGTGGAACTTAAAATCTCAGCATGCCAGAATGCAAAGAGGAAACAACCAGCTTTGAGATCGCTGCCTGCTTAACGTCTGCATGCTGTGCGCAAAGACTAGAGCACTTATGCTGACTGACAGGAGCGGTTAGTGGATCTTCTCCCCATTTAGGCTTGTTAATAAAGCCTCCGAGCTAATAAAGGACTCGGTCGCAATTGCTTCCCCCGCCAGGGTAGTGACTGCATGCAAATGCATGGAGAACATGACTGCTGGGGAGAATTCAAAATAAAAATGTGAAGGCTTAAATAGGTAGAGGACAAATGTAAGGTTGAGAGGATGACTTAAGCATGTGGCTACTCACCTGATTTGATTCTATCTCTCCTTATATTCTGTTTGAATATTTGTCTTATTATTTCTTCCAGTAACTTTGCTTTTACTGGTAGTAAATGTTCAACACTGACTTGTTTGGCCGCACCCCTTTTTACTGAACCTTGCTTTGGCCTAATGTGTCGCTTAAGTTGTTCTTATGCAAAGACAGAAGTCTTCAAAAATACTAATGACTTGTTACTGATGCACATGTGGTTGGGTCAAAACTTTATGGTGCTTGGATGCAATTCATGCCTCAAAGCAACCTCAATGTTTAATATAGTGTGTAAAGCTTTTAAAATCCTCCATGGTCTTATTTCGCAGCATCCCTGGCCAGGTTTTAAGTGTCTGTAAATGTAAGTGAAATACAGTTGTATACAATTACTTTCTTGTCCCATGTATGTAAGTACTGGCTTAATATTTAATCCTTGAAAATTAGCCAAAATGTTAGCTCTGTAATTAGTGAAATGCCAAAATGCTTTGTCCACTTAGTTATCTTGTAGTTGCGCTTATGCAGGCAGTGCATAGGGCTGTGAGAGCAGAGGAGAGCAAGGCAGACAGTTGTATCGCAGGATCTTGTGAATAACTCTTACTGGAGCTGTCTGTTAGGTTTGTTATTGACATGTCCTTTGGGGTTGGTTTTTTTTTTCCTTTTTTATTTGCCTCTGAGCTCTTCCCCATCCCATGCAGTAAAGATGTGACTAAATATTACTTGCGTGGGAGGTGATGAGAGGATCAAACTGGAATCATGGACTTTCCCCAGCAGTGGATTAGGCTAGAAAATTACTATTACACGCTTTTTGTAAGGAAAGCATAAACAAGCTGTAATTCCAGACTTACTGAAGTGGCCCTCTGAAGGGAATAATTTGGTCTTTAACACTTCACCTAAGCTGGAAATCCTTGAGAAAGGTTTTGTGTGTGCTACCAATGCTGACCACCCTTGGTGCAGTCTGACCTACTGCGCTTATCTCTGTGGGCTCCACCTGGTCTGTGGAGAGTGAAAATGCAGCAGGGCTGGTGCTGGTAGGCGCTTCCTCCAAAGCTGGCAGTCGCGGAGCTGCGGTGGTTGTGTTGGCCCAACGGGGATACACAGAGAAGCGTTGGTGCAAATGCTGTTGTCTGTTCTCTCTATAATAAACTGGCTCGCTGCCTGCATAATCAAGGTAGCATTTTAAATAGTGTTTTTCATGTCTTGTCGTTACATAAGCAGAACATAAGTTGATGTTGTATATGCTGCTCGCAGAACCATTGAATTCAATACTTAAGGGGCTATTTTAAGCTTCTAAACGTGTTGATTGTTCCTTCTGAGCTACTGTAAATGTAGCTAATGCTAATCTGTTACTTGAGCAAGAGACAGGTAAGCACTTGGTTGAAAGAATGCAAAAATCTGATAGCATGTGTCATAACGGCTGCTAAGGAGCTTGAAATTCTGTCTAAATGTCCAAATGAATTGGCAGTTTGCTCTATTTTTTCAGTCAATATCTGACTTTTGTCTGTGAGCTTTAAACTTTGAAACATTAAAGCTACTAAAATGCTGTCAGGTGTCTGAGTCTTGAGAATAGGCATTTATAGACTTCCAAATTCTGGGGCCTCTTGGGACGCTTTAGTCATTTTAATGTCCATACTTGGTCACTTCCACCTAGTCTTTAAAGATGACAGGAGGACCTCTCTGTCAGCACCGGATAGCAGTCCCTGGACAAGGGAAAAAGCCTTTGTATGCTTGATTCAATTCACGAAGGCATGTGACAGGAAACTTTTGAGACAGAGAGAACTCATCTGGCTTTGTAAAAAGCATATTTGGTGCATCCTTTCTCAACATCCAGGGGCTTCCCTTTTCAAAAAGGTGTGTTGCCCGAAGACTTGTCCTGATATGCAAACGATCTTCTGGCAGCAGATCACTGAAAGGGGAGGTACAAAGGCCATTGGTGGCAAAACTTTCTGAACAGAGGCATGCGGAGAAATAGTTTCTTTCAGTAGTTAAAATTATTTGCTTCTATTTCTACTTGCATTGACTTCTTCAATCACCTAGTTTTGATGTTAGCTTCTTAAATTGACTTGGCATGTCAACGCATGAGTTAGATGAGTTTCCGTAGATGCTGTGGTTCATGTAGTTGGCCAAAGCTCCAACAGGTGGGAATATGAAGCCAGATGCAGTGTGGGTGGGTGCGACTGCACAATCCTTGAGACATGGCAAATGCTCTGTGCAATAAAAAGGACCTTACATTTTTACATTAGTAAAATATGTAGTGATCTAAAGTGAATCATTTTTAGGTGTGTTGCTATATCTTAGCAACTACTGCACTTGGGGAAAATTTTGACTTTGTGACTCAGTAGAGGGCTTAGGGAATATGAACTTAACTTTTTTTTTCTTATGTATGGCTATCTTGACGCACACAGAGTGGGCTGTCTTTCTGGCAGTAAAATAAGTACTAGCTTATGGTTCATACAGGTGACTACCATAAATTTTAGAAAGGTGCACTGTGAAATCCTTAAGAATGCTCTTGAAAAAGCTTCTGACAGCACTAAAGAAATGGAAAATGTTGTTTTATCTGCACCTAAGAAGTACTGTCTGTCTTCTGAAGTACAAAGTGTATTGATCCCATGAATTTTAGATGAAATGACCTTGCAGCTTAAACTCAGAGTGCTGTTCCTACAACCTCATATTCCTGACTGCTCTCTTAAATATTTGTTGCCTTAGGACAAAGAGGAGGAAACCAGAACTTAAGACTAAAATGTTTGAAGTAGGTCCTTCCTTGATGTTTCCTCACATACACAGTCTGCTTTTGTCTTTCTGGGCTATAAATCCTGATAAATTGCAGTGTTTTGTCTTCCATAGTCCAAAATATTTTCTCAAACTAATCAAAATCTACTATGCTGTCATGTTGTGGCTTTTAGATACCATGTTGCCTTTAGTGTAAATGTGATTGTGCTTAGAGTAAATACTTTTTATTTTTCCACAAAACACTAAGTTTTAACAGATACTGCCAGGTTAATGGGAGTAAAAACCTCTGTCATACCTCAGTTTTTCTTTGATGGACACATGTCTTTAAAAGACGAACTACAAATTTAAAGTCTATTTTGTGTTCAGCTCATAACCATGTTTGCCTTTTTCTCCATGGGACAAATACAGAACTATTACAAGATGGTCTTTTAATTTTTAATACTAAACGTGTGTTTTTGTCGTCTTTGTAGAAGTGACGGTGGTTTACCAAAACGGATTACCTGTGATTTCTGTGAATCTTCCATCCCGGCGTGAACGTTGCCAGTTCACGCTTAAACCCATCTCAGACTCCGTTGGAGTGTTCCTACAACAGCTGCAAGCAGAGGACCGAGGAATCGATCGGGTTGCAATCTACTCGGCAGGTACTGTTGTTTACAAACTAATTGATTTATTTGCTCGCCAGCTATTTTCATCCAGCCTTTTGCTTTAAGTAAAAGTTTGCTGTGGTGCGAGTTCTTTGGTATTCCTGAAAAAGCAGAAGGTAGAAATGCCGTTCCTAGAGTAAGGATATTGTTAGCTATCCCTGTGTAGTCAGGTCTGCCGGGGAGATCTGACTGTACTGTGCAGGAGGAGGAAAACATTCCTAATGCTTAGCTTATAGACGTTAGTCCTAATGGAGATGGTTTTGGTGTCTTTCCTACTATTTAGGAAAGATGCAAGTTGCGCAAACCATGTTGATGGTCTAGTCAATTTGTAAGGAATTGGGTGTAAAAGGTGGTACAAAGGAAAGAGTATCTCGCTTAGCTGTGAAAGCTCAATCGTGTTTCACTTAATGTCTTAGTTTGCTGGTTTACTCAATTGCTGTGTGTCTGCTGCAAAGCTCTGAAATGTTGTTAGGATGTCTGATAGAAGTGCCATCAAATCAGGTATTTCCTTAAAAGCCTTGGCCTGGGAGGGAGGTGCTTGCTAGGTTAGCGGTGTCAAAGCTGTTCAGTGCCAGAGATGGAAATAATTTCTAATGCTAGTAGGGAAA
>KL285375.1:84489-99517 GCA_000699545.1 Podiceps cristatus
TGAAGGTCACTTAAGGGGATTGTATTGCAAAATGTCCAAAGTGTGTGGGATGAAGGGAACAGCTTTTGGTAACATGACCCTAAGTAGCACAAATGTAGAAAAGCAGTTGCAGATGTAGCTCAGCTAGTATTTGCAACCTGAGGTCTGCCTGTGTGTACGCATATATGTACGTGTGTGTATATATCTCTCTCTCTCTCTCTCCCCCTCTAGACAGAGAGTATTGTCTGTGGGGAAAATGTGGAAGCCCAACTACTGGATTTGGGATGGTGTTACAACTTGCTTAGCCACAGCATGTATTCAGGTACTTTCTTTCTACTGTTTAACGAGTCATCTGTGTTTGCCTTACAGATGGCACACGTGTCGCCTCCTCCACAGGCATAGATTTACTTCTGCTGGATGACTTCAAACTGATCATTAATGATGTCACATACCATGTTAGACCACCAAAAAGAGGTAAACCAGCCTGGTTCTGCTAAACATCAGAAATGCGTTTCAGTTTTCAGTTCCCTGTTTAATTGCAGCATGCTCTATTAACTTGTTTGAGAACATGAAGTGTTATTTCTAAAGGAAACCTTGCAGTTTCTAATCCTTCCCTTGTGGTCTAATTTAGTGATATCCAAGAAATCAGAGTAGGCAGTGATGAAAAGCGAATACTCATTTTGCTCAAAGCCAGTACCCCCCATAAGAGGAATAAATGAAGGAATGTAATTTCTTTTAATTTCTAAATCTTCCTGAATTTTCTTCTAATTACTGAAAAGTAATTTAATTTAGCTCATTCTGAAGTAGGACAATACAAAATGGGAATTAGATTGAAGCTTACATTATCTGATTTGGAAGAACAAATCGCTCCCTCACCTGACAGTTAATATTATTTCCTTTTAAATGTGGTACTTTGAATATTGCAAGTAAACCTTGAAACCTCGACAGCTAACAAACAGTGAAATAAATGAGACTGTGCTCTTTACAAGGTTACGTTACTAAGAATCAAATAGGAAGAAATAACAACCTATTTTGAATCAATAAGAAAATCTTTTTTAAGTAATGGCCTTTGCGTGTGCAAACTTGCAAGAAGCGTGTGAGATACTCTGGAGTTACTGGCCAAGGCAGGAACTTGGTATTTTCATTTATGGTCTGCTCTTTCTCCTAGGCAACTTTATAGGCTTCATAAAGCACCAGGTTCTCGTGTGCCTGTACTTGCCTCTGCGGACTGAAACAAAAGGACCGCTTTTGGAAATGTTGCTCTGGTTGCTGCTTAGTGCACAGATAGTGGGGGATTTTTGTCTATCTTATTGTTCTGTTGTTGATGTAGGCAATAACGTGAAGCTTGCAAGCAGTATTTTTCTAAAAGGAATTTTTAGCCTTGTAGACAGGCAAGCATATTAGGAAGGATTTATAACTCTACTTGCAAGTCCAATTGAGGTTAGATGGTGGCAATAACTTCTGTTTATCTGGATGTTTTCCCGAGTGTTTGGGACTTCCTCTCTTATTCCTCTCTTCAAGCAGTAGGTGATGGAAAAAATCATAAGACAAAAGGTGCGAGGGAACTGTTAATGTTTCTTTTACCATCTTGAGCAGCCTGAATGAGATGATATGTTAAAGCAAGCTGATCTATCAAAAATTGGGAGATTGACCACCTCTTTTGGGCCTGAGATTACCCTGGGGGGCTGACTTCTAGGAAGATCTGATATATGCCATCTCCTACAGATGTAGTTAGCTTCCAGGGACCCTTTTTTCAAGGAATATAATAAAAATGTTCACAATATAACAATACCAAGTAAAAAAGAAATTTCTGACTCGGGGAACTCTGTGCTGCGTCCTTAGTATGTGGGAGACCGGAATTTGGGGAGCATAGTGCTGGTGAGGTCCCCTGTCTGTGGGTTAGGCTGACCTACACAAGAGATGTGTTTTTCCAGTCTCCTTACAAAGCACCTTAACAGAAAACTGTTAAGACTGAATATCTAAATCACTGAGTATCACACATACATGCAAAAAAATTAACTCTCTGCTCTCTCACCCTACTGCTCTGTGTCCTGAATGTGGTGTTTTCACACGCTTCTAAGACATTGTAAGCCAGAGAAGTGGAGTGAGGATTTTAACAAGGTATCTCTTCCCACTGTTGGCACCTGAGAGCGGGTGATGGTATCAAGCCTAGCTGGTCTACTCTGTAACTTTTAAAACAACTAAATGAGAATGCAAACATGATGTCTGTGTCTGAAGCAGAGAAAATGCTGTCCCAAGGTAAAGCAATTCACACGGCCCCCTTACCGAACTCTTGAGAGCGCAAAGTCTCTGTCGGTAAGTTAGCGTGGTTTTGGTTAGCTTGCTTGCGTGATGTACCCTTTCTGCGCTGGTAGGTGAGCTCCGAGATCACCTAGGTTACGTGAAATTGCTGCCTCTGATTCACTTGCCAGAGATTTCTATAGTTAGCTTGTATCAAAATGAATGTGCACATAAATAGGTACTGAAATTAGTTCTGTTAAACTTTTTTTTCAGCTATTGCTTTTCCATTTTTACAGAATCACCCTGTGTATTTTGAAATGGAACTGCCAGAACACTGTAATTTTAAATGCTAAGTACTTTTTGATGGTCACTTCAGTAGGAACACTTTCTGATTTCTTCATAGGGGAACAGGAGCCCTTAGCTGGGAGGGGGATGTGGTGTGCTTTCTGAGTCACTTACTTCCCTCGAGCTGCTAGTGTTAAAACTTAAGCTGTCTGTAGCTTTTTATGCATTGGTAAAATCAGATTTTGAGAAGATAACCTAAGGTACAAGCCCAAGGATGCTACATTTTTTTTTTTAATTATTTATTTATCAGGCCAATGTCAAGTTATTTTGCTTTAATTTGAAACTTGTTTTTTTCATAGGAAGGGTGTAATACAATACCATTGGTCACAACTCTTCTACAAATTTATTTCCTTTAGGAATCCTTTTGTGTTGAAATGAGGGGATAAAGGCAGTTTCAGTTGCTGGCCCTGTTAACTCTCTCTATTTAAATAATACTGCAAGGGAGAATTTTGTTGCCCTGTAGGCAGCACAGCAGGAAGCTGCCCACAGAAAGATGGAAAAACAGTTCCTGGCATTGGTACTCAACCGTAATAAGACTGCACGTGCTGAGGCCACTAACCCAAGATCTTCAGTTGCTGCCATCAGTAACTATGGCAGCTGATGGTTTGTAGTCTGAATTCTGACTGTTTCTTGACAGCTGGTGTGATGGATCATACTGGTTTAGTTTTTCATTTGTCATTAAATCTTTGTATATAAATATGGATCAGAAGTAGCTGTTGATATCTGGTAAGCTAATAACATGTATCTCCTCCTTATCAAATTTTAGGACTATCCAATAATAAAGCCTAGTTTTCTTTTGAAGAAATGGCATTGTCTTACAGTGTTGGAGCTCTTCCAAAGGCTTCTTTGTTGAGAAGGTGGTTTCACATGTTTCTTGTGCAGACTAATAGCAGTTTCTGAAGAGTTTCAGAGAGCAGTTTCAGACGTTCTGTGGATAAAAGCATATAAAGCAGTCTCTTTTTTTTCCTAGAGCTCTTAAGCCATGAAAATGCAACGACGCTGAATGATGTCAAGACGTTGGTTCAGAAAACGCCTTGTGCATTGAGGAGCACCAGCTGAACAAAGAGAAGGAGCTGATAGGGAGACTAGAGGAATTGAAGGAGCAACTAGCACCACTAGAAAAAGTGAGAAGTCTCTCATTGTATTTCACTTATCCTCCAAATGCAGCCTTAATTTATTTCAAGGTTTTAATTAAGTCCCTGGCATGTTTCAAATAGCTTTAAGATCACCGAAGCAGAAGATGCACCAAGTGTATAACAAGCCGTGTCTGTTTCTGGTTTCTGTGGAAGTATTTTGTTTCCTGCTTCATATAATTGGAAATGAGCTTGGTAGTAAATAAAGACTGGGGCTAATGCGAGAGAACATCTCTGAACATAAAGAAGCAGCTTTGCGAGCTGTCCAAGCACGCTCAAATATGGATGATGGCAAGTTACAGATGGAGAAGTAGTCTGGATTTATCTGTATAGCCTAGACTCAAATCATATGTCTCAAACCACTTAGCATTTAATATAAATACAAGGTGTTATTTTTACTTTCTGTCTTAATATAATTAACAGAATTCTTTTTGAGGCTGTAAGGCATGTATTTCTGTCTCCTGCAGGTAAGGCTGGAGCTCAGCAACAACCTTGGTGTTGTGGGGAGGCCTGGCCTACATGGCCACTCAGTTTGGGATTCTGGCCCGCCTCACCTGGTGGGAGTATTCTTGGGACATTATGGAACCAGTCACCTATTTCATCACCTATGGTAGTGCCATGGCAATGTATGCTTATTTCGTAATGACTCGCCAGGTAGGACTTGTTGTGCTGACATTGACACTCTAATAGGAAAAGGGCTTTGAGCTCTACTCCCTAGAAAAATAGCACAGTTGTGCCTATTAGAAGTTACTTTGCCCCTTCCTTATCCTGTCAGAACCTAGATGCTGCTTGATTTAATTTTTGTTCTCCAGGATGCTGGTATATGGCTGGGGGTTTTTGTGGTGGTGGTCACTGCTGATTTCCTGGCTGTCGAACCAGAAACATATATGTTCTGTGACTGACTGCTTTAGCTATGCAGGTTCGTCTGCTGATGGCTTCTGCACACACACATGCACGGGCACAGGGGGTATTTTGTGGGTCTGGACTCTCATCTAGATGAAGCAGATCTATTTGAATGCTTGCTCCTTGGTGCAGTTCCAGATCTGTTGGCTCTCAGGCTCAGTCTTTTAAAAGCTAGACCTGCTCCAGTGTTGGAAAATCTTTGCACAAAATGGAGCTGTGCTTCTCTAGATCCTTCTAGTTGAGACAGGCTCGGTGTGGATTTCTAGTACGTGGTTTGTCTCGGCACTCCTGTTCAAGCTTCGTCATCCCACCTAAATAATGAGAGAGGGGGAGCTCAAGGTCTCTGCTGTCCCGAGACCCCAGAACAGGTGCTGTGGGTGTTCGAGCATGGTGTCCCAGGGGTCTGTCAGCTGCATCATTGCAGGGGCTGGGGACATGTGTGGCCCTATCAGGGCTCCTGCTACAGGTTCTGCCAAGTGTAGTTGGAATTTCTGCATCTTTGAATTGAAATTTGATGTTTTAATTGAGGCATCTGTATAAACTAATACTTCTGTTAAACTTAATCTCAGGGTTTCGGGGATGGCTTGGCTCTGAATGCAGCTTTTCACCACCTGACAGCCCTGGTTGTCGGATGCGTACCAGACACAGAGGCTGTGTGCTGATCCAATGCAAGGGAGGGTTAATGTCAGCAGGCAGACCTGTGCTTTGCAGGGGCTGTGTGGGATTTGGTGCAAACAGCTCTGCTGCTCTGAGTTATCTGCACGCCCTGAAAAGCCGTGACTTTTTGCAGTAGAGTATCCCTGGCAAAAGCTGCGGTATTGATTCTTGTTCTTGCCTGCAGAGCTTCGTTGAGAGATGAACTCATGAGCAGCTATTGTTGCTTTAATTAGCCATTGCATGTTTATGATGTTAAGAAAAAGAGTAAAGGCCATTTTACCAAGGCTGTCTTCTGGTATTTATAGCTTTTTTTTTTCTCCCTTTCTCCTCACAAACTTGTGAGTATTGGAACTCTGAAATGTGTTAGTTTTTGTTCACTCTGCGTGGAAGGACTCACATTCAGGACAGGAGGGAGGTGATGGTAACTCACTGCTGGAGTGGAACATGCTAGTAGAGAAGCAAATGCCTGACGGTACTTGGGTCTGGTGGTGGGGGCTTAGCTTCTGGCTGGGGTCAGCCCACCGGACTGTGTGAGGTTAGACAATGCTATCTGGTTTTGTGCCTTCACTGAGGGAAGGTAGTCATCTGCCCAAAACACGCCCGAGAAATACTGTGCTAATGGTGTCCTGTGTTGTGCCCTGTTGATGCTTTATTCCTGTCCTCTCTCCTTTTTTCTTTATAGGAATATGTTTATCCAGATGCCAGAGACAGACAGTACTTATTATTTTTCCATAAAGGAGCCAAAAAGACACGATTTGATCTAGAGAAATACAATCAACTCAAGGATGCAATTGCTCAGGTAACAAGATTTTTTTCCAGAAATAAGACAAAGAAGTTACTGCTTGCTAGTTCTTAGCTGCTATTAATAGAGGCACCTCAAACAGGAATGGATGCATCTTAAGTTATTAGCCCATTTTCTTGTCACAGCCCCAGTGCAGTCACTGAATTGGCTTTGACGTGCCCAGGAATAGAACTGCTGGATGTGTAAGTCAACATGAAACAGTTGCCTGTATCTATCTGTAAGGGCTGTTTAGAAACTGCTGGCACATCTCGAGTTGCTTCAGGCACTTCATGCCTCAGAGGAGCCTAATTCAAGATTTCCTTTCTTCTCAGCTCCTACACACCAGATGGATTTAGTGAGGAAGGAGGACTTGCATCCATTCAGTTCATGTCCTCCTGACATAGCACTGCAGTGCACTGGGTTTGCAGTCCTGGAAAATAACGCTCAAAAAATCTAACTGTACTGTTAGAAGCAATGGGGGCAGATTGCTTGTGTTCTGGAGACAGACCCTTTTGGCAGACCATCCCCATCATGGGTTCTGTTCAACAGTGGCGTCAGGGGGAGGTCTTTCCTTGTGTATCTGAGAGCCTTTCTGCAGAAGGATGGCGTGAGCAGCAAAAGCAGAGCTACAGCATTCATTTTCGCTGCCCCGTGTAACCCTCTGCTTATTGCTAGGCTCTGGAAATGACAGTGTAGGATATCCAGGGCAAGACGTGTTCTCCCCCTGACTTGGAGAAGGAGCTGCGTGAGCGGTAGAGGGAGGTCAGGGCTAGGCTGTCTTGGTTTTGTGAGAAAACCCAGACAGACCTCTGGACGTTCTTGTGATGTATTTGAATGCACATACCTTTGGGTGGCTTTATTTTCATGGAGCTTTTCCTCTAGAATCAACCATTCCCATTAATCTTCTTTGTTTGGCTGTTTTTTTAAAAGATTCAAGTGAGCTTATGGGGGTCAGATCTTCCCTACCATGTTCCTCTTAAGTGGCTGCATGTAGATTCATTCAGAGAAGTACAGGGCAAATGTCTTTCACCAAGTGCTGAGACTGGTTTTTCCAAATATGAGCCTGTGACTGTTTTACTTTTTGAACGCTTCCTTTCTGGACAGGAAAACCAAGGAAATATAGAGAAGCTTTGCATTCTGTAAAGGGGAGTGGTAGTGGGGAAGATTTATTGGGAGCTTGTTCTTCATGATGTGCCTTTTACTTTTAGGCAGAATTGGACCTTAAGAGGCTTCGAGACCCACTGCAGGTTCACCTGCCCATCCAGCAAATTGATGAAAAGGACTGATCAGCAAAGAAGCTCTGAACCCCGGCAAAAAACCTGTTCATAGCTCTTGCCTTTTTAATGAAAGCATTGCAGGTGGAAGCTGGGAGGTGGTGTGGGGGTGGAGGGGTTTTACTTTAATCAAGACAAAGGACTGTAGGGGGGGAATCTCTTAAACCTGAAGATGGGACATTGTGGAATGTTAGTTCTGAAAAGGGCTTGGCAAACAGTCACATTTTAAAAACTGTCTGAATGGCAATTATGTACAAATAGGGGATTGGGGGGGTTCATGCAAAGAATGTAATGCTGGGGTGTAGGGGTGTCTTCTTCCAGCTTTGCAGGGTCTGCCTCTTGATAAGACACCAGCAGCCTGCTCAGCTTTTTAAATTTTCCTTCACTTGATTCAGCTCTCTTTCTCTCTCAAAAAAAGGGGGAAAGAAAGGAAAAAAAGAAAAAAAAAAAAAAAAAACCCAAAACACCAAAAACCCCCAAAGGAACCAAATTCCTGCTGGTGATCGGAACTTGCACTCTACCGCCATTAACACGCACACTTCCGATCAGACCTGGTCTCTTTTATAAAGTTACTACAAGACTGCTTTCTACAGGAAAACCGTGAGCTTCCCCTTTCCAGCCCACCCCATGTGCTCCACTGACTTCCTCCTTCGCTTATTTGTAGCACAGATTGGGTTGTAGCCAAGTGAGAGAAGGAATGAGTTTTCTTCTGGACATTTGATAATTGATATTTTGGATTATTCCATAATAACTATATAAACTTTGCATCCCAGTGCCCTTGAGCTCCTTTTAGAAATCAATGGCAGCATTGCATGAGAGGTTTTTTATATTCAGTCTTAAGGGAGGGAGATTCCCCTCTTCCTACCCCAAATCTGATAGCCACCTGGACTATGAAATTATGAAGGTTTAAAGGATTATGGAACTGTCACAGAATCATGATTACTGCTTAAGTGAACCGTTTTGGAACACAGAATAATTAAACTTGATATTCAACTGCTTGTGTAACGGGATAGAAGGCTTCATATATGGTCAAAGCATTTTCCTTGCCCAGAGGCTTTTTGAAAGCCTGGGGCTCTTACAGTGCAAGACACAGAACTACTTCAGTTCTCCAGCACTTTCCCCTACTTTAAGTAGCTTTAAATGAACTTTGCGCCCAGAGGTCAGAATTTCTTAGGAGTGGCTAATGACATCTCTTGTTCTTAGCTAAAAGAAATAGAGGAAGGAAAGTCAACCCATTGCCCTCTCTTCTAGCCAAGGCTGGCTGATTTCTAAGCAGATAAAACATCTCTTCATTCAAAGCAGGTCAGTCTGGTTTAGCATCCTGCTGATAATAAATACTGTGGAGACAGGATGAAGGTGGGAGAAGGGTGCTGAGCTTTATATACAGAAAAGCTGGCTGCTTTTTTGATGTTTCACTACTACTTCTCACTGTGTCTGAAAGAGGCTTCTGGGGGTTTTTGAGAACCACATTTAAAAAAAAAATAATAGGAAAGAAAAAAAAACAAATCAGTATTAACTTGACGCCAGGTGCCTTGCAGATGTGGAAACACAGCTGGGACTGCTGCCTCTTCTCACTCAATGGCATGTTGGACCGAATGGGTGCATGTTTCTAGGTTTTTTCCCCCCTTCCCCTTTTCCTCTGTCTTTCAATTTAATTACATTGTGTGATTATTTTTTTTTTATCTGTTTTATCCTGTTTGTGTGGTGAGTTTTAAAGGGAAAAAAAATGAACACGATCCTGTAGCTGGATCCTTGGTGTGTGTTTGGGATGAGGGAGGGAGCATGGAGAAAAGTCCTTCTTTAAAAAGAAAAATTGAACACGTGTAAAATCCTGTATCATTTATGAAATATGTATAAAAGAGCAATGTACTTC
The DNA here is from genome assembly GCA_000699545.1 of Podiceps cristatus. Classification (NCBI taxonomy): domain Eukaryota; kingdom Metazoa; phylum Chordata; class Aves; order Podicipediformes; family Podicipedidae; genus Podiceps; species Podiceps cristatus. Next base: position 93,676 of record KL285375.1, read on the forward strand.
TGGAACAATAAATAACTACTCAATTTTTGAATCGGTGCTCTTGACTAACATTATTTTCCCCAGCTGAGAAGAGACTATTGTACGTGTGGCAGCTGCCTCCTGAGTTTCCTCCATTTCTTTTTGTTTAGGTTGTTTCTTCTTGACCTTACATCACGGAGGCCGTGGTGATGCAGATAATAGCTTTCCTGAAGAAGCTCAATGGAGATCTATCTTGCTGCCATGCCGAGCTGCCTAACACAGGGATCTCAGGTGGTCAGGTAGAGTTAGAGATGCTCGGTCTCACAAAGATCTGCCTTTGTTTGACCACCGTTGTAGCTCTGTATGGATGTTGACAAAATCCGGAGATACGTGGCAGGTTGCAGGATAAGAATATATATACACCGAGCAACCTAAAATGTACCAAGTGATGTCAGTGTATTTCTATGTTGTAGTCAAGTGCTATTTCAGGGGAAAACGGAAGTTTTAAGCTTCTGTTACTTTTTCTGGGCCCTTGAATGGCTGTTGCTTGATTTGTCATGATGATGTATCATTTGTTCATTAACTTTGAGAATCAGTAGACTGTACTTTGCCCTAACTTTATGGGATGTTAGGATGCGATGTTTGGTGCCAGAAGATTTTTATCATGTCCTTTGACTAAAAAAAAAAAAAAATATTAAAAAATTGCCACCACACACAAACCAACCCACCCCAAACAAAACAACAACACAACCCCTCAACAAACAAACAATCCCCAAACCCACCTCTGTGGTCTTGTGTTTTTCAAAGTCAGAGGTGAGGGGCTGGAAGCTGTTAGTTGTACCTTTAATATATATACTGTATACCTGCCTTTAATCACTGATGAAATTCAGTTCAGCAATGCTGACAAACCCTCTGAGCTGCCCTTTGCTGCTGTGTGCAGGTGAGCTGCTGCCCTCCCTACACAAATTGCCCAGACTGGTTGTATATGAAGTTGTCCATTTTGACATGCAAATGACCTCTAGCACCACAATCCCTATTTCAAAGCAAGAAAATGCTGAGAAAAAAACATTCCTGCACATGCTTTAATGTTATTCTAGAAATGATGTGGAAAAAGGACTAAAATAAGAGTCCACAGTGGTACCCTGAAATAGGGGCTGTCTGGTGGGGGGTGTTAGTGTGTACCCCTGGAAGATCGCCTTCCGCTCCTCTCTGCCCCACCAGTGCCCACGTGGTCCCTCTGGGGTGAACGACACACCACAAACCTCAGTGCTTCTGCTTTTGTTGCCCTTGAATGCTCATGTTGAAGGGAAGGGTGATGTTTGTTTGCTCTCCTGATGCACACTGTTGTACATCAGCATCGACAAGTCTTGCAGTAGCCATTTCGTGGTTAGGAGCTAGGCAGGTAATAGGGCCCTGTCCCACGGGCAGCGCTTTAAGAGCAGCCTGTGCTGCCTGAATCTTAATGTAAGGCTGCGTTCTTAGGGCCCTGTGAAGGATAAACTGCAGTGTACAGTGTTCAGATGCTGCTTTTTTCCACTCATCTTGTTATTCATTTGCTTAACCTCTTTTCCTTCTCTGTTGAAGCAGCTTTCAAACACACACATATCAAGTCCAAAATTGTCTGGAGAAATGTAAGGTTCCCTTCTTGCCATGCCTGTGAGGCTCTACCTTGCGAGCCTCTCCAGGGGAGGTGTTCATGGGCGGTTTCCTGAAGGGCGAACAACTAACCCTTTCTCTTTTCCCTGTAACCCTACTGACGTGGCAGGCAGTGGCCATCACCTTCCTGCAGGTTCTTACACTTCTGCGTTGGCTCTAAGAGGGATTTGCGTGATGCTCTGAAGCTGCGGTTGGCTCCCAGATCATGGCACCCTGTCAGTCAAGTGAAGCCAGCCAAGTTGTCCTGTCTTTCTGAGCCAGTGGAACAAAAAATTCTGTGGTTTTTGTATGGATTTGTTAAAGCAGGCTGCTTTCCTCAATGTATGACTATTTTCACATGGAAAGAAGCTTTTCATATCAAGTATTTTTGTACCTATCCCAAGAGATTCTTATTATTCACCTTAAAAAAAAAAATCTGTTTTATTTCTATACTGCTCCTAAAGGTTGAGAAGTAAAATGCAGGCCTGGAAATCAAACTTGCTGGGTATCTAAGCCCTGAATAGTGGCTTAGTATAGAAGAAGCTGATGTTCTGGTGTGGTCTTATGGCTCTGTGAGCTTGTAAAAGATGGGTCCTACTCCTGTTTCTGCCCCTGACTAGTTTTGTAATTGTGGGTATGCTGTCTGTGCTCTAATTTCTCCATCTAGAAATTGAGGATCACAGAAAATACACTCATTTCTGTTGGACCTCCAGAAAAACACTCTCAAAGCACCAAGTTCTGTATCACAGGGCTCCACTAAGGGAAAGGAAGTAACTGCTGCTTTTCACTAGGCGTTATTTACTTGTCTGACTTTAGCGAGGTCTTGGTTTTACTTGCTCTTGTGTTGAGTTTGCTCATACTTCACTAAACTTGTGTTCACTCCCTGATCTTAACAGCCCTTCCCATTGGCACAGTGTCCTGGGACAAGTTGTTTACAGCAACACAGCCTATCTCTAGGGTTTACAGCAACACAGCCTATCTCTAGGTCCTTGACACCCATGCAATCCGTCTCAGCAGCCTGTCAAGTCTTATTGTGAAGGTACATCCTCAAATCAATCGCAGACGGGGATCCGGTTGTGTGTTGGGTTCTCCTCGCTCTCAGCGGCAGGAAGGGCTGATTAGCTCTTCCGCCGGCTCCTTCTAGGCAGGCTGCAGGAGTTACTCTGGCACCAAGAGCTGTTCTTCACACACCTCATTTTCATCAAGCGTTGGTGTGTCTTGGGAGGTGGCTCTGACAAAGACAAGGCCACTGGCAACAAACACCAAAGTATCTTTATTCCTTAGTCCATTGCAAACAGTGCGAAGCTTTCCAGCCTAGCCAGGGCTTTGAAGAAATTGAGTTCCTTGTGTAAGGATGGTGAAGCCCTCCAAATCGCAGAGGGGGAAGAAGCGTGGTTGCCACCTGCAAAATTAGCATCCTTTTTTGCATTAAGAATAGACATACCCAGGCTTAGACAGCAGCAGGTTTAGAAGATCCTATCTTTTGGCTATGAAAATAAAATCCCAGCTCTCTATTTTAATCTTGTCTTCCCTCTTCATATTTTTTAACCCATACTGATGACTATTCTTAAGAAATACTAACTCGATCCTGATTTTTCTTGCTGCTTGGGCAGCCAGGCTCACTTATCTTTGGGGTGGGGAAGTGGAGATCAGGAACAACAGATTTGCTGCAGGCCCTACAGCCTTCGGAGTATTCTGTTGGAATTGTATACTGTCTCACAGAGGGTCTGTTTGCAGGAAGGAGGGGTTTTTTGTTTGGTCATCGCCCCCCTCTTCAGGAATAATGACTCCAGCCCCATAAGGCATAGATTTGCAGTGGCCTACGCTAATACAGGCTACTGTTGTTTGGGGGGGAACTGGAGCTATATACGTCACCTAAAATAACTCGCAAAGCAAAGAAAAAGTGCTGGTAAGAGAGTTGCCTCTGCTGGTGCTCCTTCTGCAAGACTGAGATGGTCTTTGTCTTTCCCGTGGATCCTAAATAAGTTTAGAGGCAGCACGCTGAATTTTCTTCAGCTGTAGACTTTCCTCGAACTTGATCTTATGGTGATTTGGGGTAGTGTCATCTCTGGGAATGCTGGGGTGTCTCCTGCTTTAATCCATTTTGGAGAACTTGGTATAGGGCCTGTTTGTGATACCTTTGAGGCTCAAAACTGTGATGATGCAATTCATTTCCTTATGTTAGTTGTCAGTCACTTACCTACAACTGTCAAAACATTACTAGTGTCAGGCCTGATATACCACCTACAAAGATAAAAGCAGCTGGTAATGAAATAATTCAGAGAAATGCATGTACCTCTAACACAAATAGAAAATTCAATTCAAGCATGTCAGTTTTATTTACTCAGGATCTTAAGTATGAATCAACCTCTCAATGAAAATGGCAAAATATAACTTCCTGGGGCTTGCTGCATTATTTTCTGTTCAGTTTTAGTTTCTCTTCTGGGAATTCACACGAGCACCTTGTGAGGGTTATCAGCCTTGCAAGCTTTGCATAGTGAGCTTGTTCTCCTTTCCTGTTGTTGAAAAAACTTTTCTGGTACTGCAGAGCTGTCAGCACAATATAGCCACAAAGGGTGCGGTTTGGTTTTGGGGGGGGAGCTGTGGTGGTGGTAGCAATGCCAGTCATTTATAAAGCTGCCTTTGTTGTTTCCTAGAGTCATTCACCACTAAAAAAGACGACTGTGCCAGGGTGGAGTAGAGCAGCGTATTGTGCTTCACTGCCAGGGGAACACCCAGGGAGAGAGGCCATTGAGAACTTTCTATAATGTACAGTCTCTACAAAGCAGGCAAATACCCAGCTCCTTGTCTCCTTGTCAAATTCAATATGAAAATAACAGCCATTTTTTTTTTCCTACTGGGATTTGAAACTAGCACATTGACCTTGATATTATTCTTTACGCCAGCCTGCTGCAGAAATGCACGGCGCAAGGGAAATGAGGAAATGCCTACACTTGCTTGATTGTGCAATCGTTGTGGGCTTAGCTGTCGTCCTTGCAGATGGAGAGCTTTCTACCCACAGACGGTTTCCTGGAGGAGAACTGTATGACCGTTGCTCATAAGCAGGGAGGGACCTGTAGATGAGCATACGTGCGTATATGTTAAAAACAGAGCTTTAAATCTCTTTTCTATAACAAAAGCTATAGCTCATGGGATGAGAGGGGAGATGTCTTTCTGCTTATTCATATTGTCCTTAGTATCTCTCGCTGCCATTTGTGGTGCTTGGTTTGCTTTAGTAGAGAACAGATGTCAGTGTGCTACATCTCATCTACATCCAGAGCACGCGGTTATGACCTGCAACTCAACCTAGTTTGGTTTGAACCGGTAAGGCAGAGGTTCTCAATTGCTCAGTTTTGCATGGACGTTAGTTAAGTAATGTTGGGTTTCTTGATTGTTGGTATGGTTTTGTTTTTTAAAGACAGAGATCATAAGGCTATTGCAGAAAAACGTCTGTCTTTGCCTTGTTTGATAATCTTACTGTAATGGTCAGGTTGTGCAACCGGGAGTGGAAAGGGTCTTTGTGTAGCATAGGAACAGCTTCTTTCCCTGTGGGACACCAGTCCTTCACTTTGACTGATGTTCCCATTGTAGCTCTGCTTCTAGCACTCCTCTGCAATCTCTGCTCGGAAGGATCCCTTCTCCTCCTTTGGCCACTATTTCCTGCAGTTAAGGCTCTCTGGCTGGTGTTTTCTGCTTGTGGGGAGCCATGAAGTCGTGGAAGGAGCAGAGATAACAACAAGCACCCATCTGTTCTTCTTTTCCACCCTTTCGGGATGTCCGGGTGTCCCCTGGTTAGAATTCTTCTCCGGATAAGATAGTGGAGCTGTCACTGTGGGGCAGTCAGGCCAGAAAACAATAGCGGGTCGAGTCCAAAAAAACAAGATTGATCAGTAAGTCCGTCTCTGTTGTCAATAAGGGGCAGGGCTGTTCTGCGGAGGTCAAGGCTGGAGCTGCACCCCACATCCCTTCAGCTTCTTCCTCTGATAAACTTCCAGGAGAGCTATCCCACTTGCTCTTCAGAGAGCTTGGGGTCAGAAGCTCCACTGAGGAAGGCTGCAAGAGCTACAGCGCGTGCAAGGGCTTTCAGGCCTCTGTTACTTGAGTGGTAACTGTTCTCCGGCTGAGTGGGATGTTCCAGTACTTGTTTTTTTGTATCTGCTTCATCATTCAGTTGCAGCCAGTGTCTTCGATGGGTGAGTAAAGAGGCATTGCCTTCAAGCTTATTTCTGTTTGCCATCTTTAAGGTTCC
>JMFS01121269.1:0-21610 GCA_000699545.1 Podiceps cristatus
TGGGGATGACTGTGGAAACGAACTCTCAGGGATGTCCCGATTGTCATTTCTGTTTACGATCACAAGGCCTCTACGCAATGAGGGTACAGCTGCAAGCCCACCTCTGGTTACACAGGACTCGTAGGAGCCCAGCTTCTGCTGGCCAGGCCAAAGGATGGGCTGGCAGTTGTGCAAGTGCTTCTCTTAGCCAGGCTGCGGAAGCAACACCCCAACAAGAAGCAGATGCTTGTGACTGAAAAACACTCGACTGCCCCAACCGCTTCGAGAGAGCGCGTTGCATGAAGGAGCTGCTCTTTGCATGTTCAAGGGTCTTAAAACCAGGAGGTCCTCCCAAGTCTTTCACCCACTGGTTTGCCAAATCCATGCTCAGTTCATAAAGTCACACGGAGTTGTTGCAGTTTCGCATGAGGGCAGCAGGTTTGTGTGCATACGCCGTCTCTGTGAAGGGTACAGCCACATCTGCACCAGGTTCATGCGTGCTCAGGGCCCCTCAGCTCGGGTTCTACCAGCACAGGAAGGCAAGAACTCCAGCAGCCTCACGCCGGGTCCTCTCCAACAGCGGGTATAATGGGGACATTGCAGCCAACACCTCTTCCCGCTGATCTGCTCACCACCTCTGCACCGTGGGAGCAGAACTGGGCCGGTTTTGCTGTGCTCAGACCTCCCTCTGCACCTACGTTCACCACTGTGACCGGACACGTGCATGAGTAACCATGCCTGTCTGCCTTGTACCAACCAGCAGGGGATGGGGGCTTAGGGAACGCTGGGGGGGACCCAAAAGCCTCAGAGGAGCCGTATGTTTTAGCAGAGCAAAGGCCCACTCCTTCGCCAGTGTCCCATCTCACAGCAGGCACTGCTCAGCTGCATTCCCAGGGGCATCACTGCAGCCTGCAAACAGCCCTACTCCGGGGAGATACTGCCCTCTACAATGACCAGAAGATGATGTTGGTTAACGTTTCCCAATTACGCCTTCAGTCTTCACATAACCCAAACCTCCATTACCTCCTGTCCACTGAATCCTTTGCTTCTGTATCTACCTCTTGGCTTTCAGGCTTTGCAGTTCACCATCCCTAATGACATCTACAAGATCGCTTTCCTGTTCTTTTAATTCCCTCTTTCTTCTGCATGGTACATCAATAGGTATCCTAGCTCCTGGTTGCAAAACCAGTTTCACGTGAAGACACACAGACCCAATGCATCAGATTTGTACACATGAATCATCTCAAGAAGCTGATGTTTGCTTCTGTCCATGGAAGCTGGTTATAGATAATGCTCAGAAAGCAGTGGGACAGGAGCATTGTGAATCCATCAGCCTATGAGCTCTACTCTCTGGCTCCTGCCAGTCCACAGGGCTCCAGAGACAACAAGGGATACCACAGCTTTGAAGATGGGGAATTGTCCCTCTCTCATGAGGACCATGGCATTCACAAGGTTGGTGCCCCATTTACAAACATGCAAACCCACAAGACTTGGCACTCAAGAGAGCCCTAATCTTGAACCCTCAACCTGACTTGAATCACTGCTGCTCTCTCCAGTGTTTAAATAAATTATTAGAAAACCACTGCCAAATGCATAAACCCCATCCTAATGCCCCCTGATGTCAGAGGGAAGGTGCCTGGTAACGTTACTGGTCTTTGGATCAGGCCTCAGAAGAGCAGCTGCAAGATATTAACCATCAGGCTCAGAAATTCATCTTTGCTTTAACTCGGTCTAAACCTTTGTAAATAACTCACGATAGGTCAGGGGGAAAAAAAAAAAAAAAAAAAAAAAAGCTAACAGGCTCATATCTGGCTGTGTTCCCCTGTCCTATAAAATAAGCTTACACTCTTAAAAAAGAGGAAAGCTCGCTAAACAAATTCACCCAGAGTGGTGGTAGTTTCCATTCCACAAACCAAACCATTCAAGAAGCGCGGAAATTTCTGTGATGATTCTTCACCTTTTTCAGCGGCCGATAACAATTTCCTCCTTGTTCAGTTCAGCGTTCCCACTGCAACTGTTTCCTACCGTCTCCCGATTGCCAAGAAATCCCTCCCGCTCCTGCGAGAAGCACGACAGGTCCTAGGAACTATCTGCTCATGGCATGTAAAAGCAAGGTGACACGGGGAGAAGGAGCAGGTGCGTTTTCTTCTGGCAGGAGATATCATGGGCAACGTGTCTGGCTTGGGGGGGTACCAGGTTTTAGAGGGGCAGGTCTGTCCTAGCTTGGGGGGTGGGTGAATGATTCTACCTTCCTCTGACTCCAGTTGTGTCAACCAGCATCTCTGAGTGCCACAATAACACACATCATAAACAAAATACCTTTTTATTTTGTTTTTTGAGGTGGTTCTGAAGTGGCAGGTGCTGTTACCTGGCTCAGCTGAGAAATTGTTTGGTTCTGCAGCGGTCGGTGTCATGACTATCATCATCCTAACTTGGAAAACAGCGGCTCAAGAGGGAAATACAGAGCTGCAACAGAGTGAAGATAGCTGCACATCATGTGGAGATCTCCCACGGGCAGAAATATGGAAATATTAGCATATTTTCCATTATGCAAAGGACAGGATTCCCGTGCGGCATTGGCATATGCTGAGCAGCTGTGAAAGGCGGGGATCGAGCGTTCCATGCTGTCACTTCTGGGGAAAGCAGCCAAATGCATTGACACTTTTCATGTACGTTGGCTCTAGACCAGGGCTTCCCAATTACCACCTTGACCGCCTCATGTGCTTCTTCTAAAGTCTTAATATCCGTCTACGTAAATGCTCGTTCCTTTCTTCTACCAGGATGACTGATTTCTGCCCTAAACCTCCACTTGCCAGTTCACATTTCTCTGGCCTCCATGAGGACTTTAGGAAGGCTGAGAAATCTCAGGTTGCATCCTGCCCGCGTCCAGGGGTGTTTAACTCTGCGTGTGAATCGTCTCCCAGCCCTCGGTGAGGGCAGCACCCGCAAGAGCAGCTCCGCGCGGCAGACCTCAGCCTGAGCCCAGCTGAATTGCATCGCAGGGACGAAGGGCGTCCTGGGCCTTGCTTAAACTGCTGCTGAAACGTGGCCTCTTCTGGAACGAAACGCCATCACCGGTTAACAGCACGCACAATCGGCCATTTAAAGCGGCGAGTGAAGGAGTACAGCTCCAGGAGAAATCGCAGACAGAAGTGGTCGTGGCACGAGGGGGGCAGAGCATCTGGCCACAGATCTCTGTTGAATTAGGTGTTGGAGCAGACTAGATCACAACAGCAGTGTTAAACCAGATGCACTGCTGTTTTCCTATCAACGGGGATTACGCCGGTTCAAGCATTTATTTGATACTGACTAATCGAGGAAAGGCTCAGAGGAGCTGGGAAATGAAAGGAGTCATCAGATATTTCAGAGCTCGCCCGCTCTGAGCGCACACGCGAAATGTTCAAAGCCAAAGCGGTGCAGGTGCATATTCCCAATCGCAGACTCTTGTCTTGTGAGATTTAAAACCCGGTTGGCAAATGACTCAGTTTTCCACGGGAGCTGCTGTGGCCGCAAACTTCCCAGACTCCAGCTGCCATCTCGTGGTCATACGAGACATTCTCCTATTTTTTTCCTTCTGATCTACCACCGCTGATGGCTCAAGCAGTACTTTTCCGGGGCTGGTAACATCAAAAATTTCTGGGAATTTTTTTTTTTCCCAGAAAAGCCCTGGTTGGAAGCATCATATTCCTAAATTGCAGTGATTTTGACCTTTTCACCACACATTAGTAGTTCCACATTGGTGGATGCCCCATGCCTGGAGGTGTTCAAGGCCAGGTTGGACGGGGCCCTGGGCAACCTTGTGTAGATCCAGGCCAGGAGGTTGGTGTCCCTGCCTGTGGCAGGGGGCTTGGAACTCTGTGATCCTTGGGGTCCCTTCCAACCCAGACCATTCTATGATTCTATGATGAGAGAGGACACTTTTACTTTCCACCAAGTGACATTTGAAAAAGGTGGACTCTAAGGGAAGGGGGGTGTTTAACATTGTTTGCCATCCTTGAAAGCTCCAAGAAGTGCTCAGCAATACACTCAGGGTTGAACTTTGCTGCTGTCTTCCCCCAACTCCTGGGTCAGACCCCCTGGCCCGGGCACCCCTGGCAGAGAAGCTTCAGAAGGCTGCAGGGTCTGTAAAGCCAGCGGGCCAAGCAGCCCCTCCGAGTTGGAGACACTGTTTGTTGGCTCCTTCCTTTGAGCACTTGCTCCAGCCCTGCTCCCTGCAGCAGCTCTCAGAGCCATCTGCAGCCCCAGGAAAAACAGTGAAGCTTTGAACAAAATCAGAGGTCCATCTGCACAGAACAGCTTGCGGTACAGAGAGTCTCAGGGTAACATCCTGGCGCCGGTGAAGTTAACGGCAGTGTGGCTGGGTTTTTTTAGCAGGACCAAGCTTTTGTCCCTGTTCTTTTACTCCAGACTCGTTCAGTGTGATTCAGAGTGTCAGTGGGACTCATGGATGCTCACGGGGCTACTCCGTGCGCAAAGGTACATTCCCAAAGCTTCTCTGGTCTAGCTATTAGCTGATGCGTATAACCACCACGTCGTACTCCCCTCCTCGTCCTGCTGCACGTCATCATGGCCAGCAACCACTTGACTGAAAGGCCTGTTCAATTCAATCTCCTCGTTCTTAACGACATCTGTGCGGTCACCATTGCAAAGCCCTGGGTTCCTCAGACTCTGTGCATTGATACGCATACACTGAATAAGCACATGGTACCTGTGCATTGACATGAGATGTGGTTGGTACCGGCACCTGAGAGCGAGCCACCAATGGCATCACAGTTAAAGTTGGTTAAGAAAAATGTTGCGGGCTTCAAAGCCAGGCTTCATTGCTGCTGAAGGCTTTAGGCCAAGGCTGGATGGCGCTTTGTAAGAAACACTTGCACTGCACCAGAAGCGATGAGCCAAGCTGTGGCAGCTCCAGAAGGAGACTTTCTGGCCCATGTTATGCAAGACACTCATTAATCAGAAATATTCAATCTAAAAAACTTCTGGTGGCTCACCAAGACACTTCCTTTAGCTAGTACTTTCTGGAGGTAACTGCAAAGGGGACACAAGCCCTGTGCATGGTCCATCACTCCTACAACAGTTCACATGTCCTGCTTCCCACCATCTTCTCTTGGCTCTCTGTGGTCTGTCGGCTATAGACCTGCACCAGTCCAGTGGCAAAGCTGGTGTCCAATGCCAGGCATCCGAGTAGTCCTAGAAGCAGCAGGTTGCTCTAAAGCATGTCTTCTCTGGGGCAGCATGGTGTAGTACAGAACATGCTGGGTTGATCCAGAGAACAGAATCATAGAATCATCATAAACAAGTTGAGTTTTCTCCAGAGAAATTGAACTTGAGCAGTAGGTCCTTCCCCAGTACCGACAAAACCTGAAGTCCAGTAAGAAGCTTGGGTACGATCAGATTAAACTGCCAGAATATTTATTTTTGGTCTCGAAATCTACACATTAGCTATGTTATCTTTTTTCAGTGCAGAGGAAAGGAAGCCTGCTTACAAAACCACTTTCTAGGTGTCTCGAGAAGGGCTTGCCTTAGCTGACCACACTTAAAAATGGAGGTAGTAACTCAAGAAATAAGCCAAAATGGAGTGTTTGTGCCTCATTTTAGAGACCTAAGGCCAATGAGGAAAAGCTTGCCCACTGGTACACTACATACGTGATATGCCTCACCACATCTCCAGCTGCCAGCAAGCATTCATCATTTCAACCATTGCTGCGTTACATACAGCTAAACGGTTGTACATGGCCAGTCACGTAACACTTGCCCAAGTGCTACTTAATTCCTGGAACAAGACCGATCTCTGATGCCAAGGCCTAAGAGCCGGCACCAAATTTAAGTTCTAGACCTGCAACCCCTGGCAGTCAATCCAGGCCTACAGAAAATCCTCAAAAGAGCACGTGTATTTTGAGTGTCTCAAAAGCAAAGCGAGGATCATGTCCCAGTAGGACCCTTGGACCAGCCATTAATACAAAATGTTCATGGCTATGCTGTGTAAGGTCCTCGTATCAGAAGAGGCCACTTTCCTTCTATACAATTGTCTCATTCGAAGTAGATTTTGGATCAAACTTTCACATTATACAGTCATAATAGTAAACCCCCAAAGTTTTCCCCTGAAAAACTGGGATATGCAAACAGCAAAACCAATGGGATCTACAGGCTGAAATAGGGCAGTAAATGTGTAAGGAGAGAAGAGATCACTTAAACCAACTTCTAATGCCCCAGAGAGCTAGATTCTGTTACTCGTCTTCCGTACTAGGTCAAATTTCATTGTCCAGCTCATGGGGGCTGGAGTAGGTGAGATAACGGTAAAAAATCCATTAACATAGGACCCACTGTGTGGATCCACACTGACTTCATGAGGAACCACCCCAAAGTATCTGCTTTCTGCTGCAGGACCAGGGTCCCCCCAGCCGAGCGCCCGGAGCAGACGCTCCCAGGCTGAGCACCACACGAGCACAGCTGCACATGCCAGCACCCGGGTGGGCGCTGGGAGAAGCGTAGCCGGGGGTCTGTGCCAATGCTCATAAACACCTCTGTGCCAGAGGTTTAGTCACCTCCCCAGCAAACCAGGTGCACCAAACATTTCGGGGTGAGCCCTGATTATTGCTTCTCGCAGGCTCCATCAACCAGCTTGCTGTTTGTGCAAGGCTGATGCAAGGTTCCCGTAATCTCCTTTGCATCTCACACTGGCCAACCAGTTCCTGCTTAGCCCAACCTGCTTCCAGATCAGATGAAAGCTTATTTCATGAGCTTTGCTCAACTCAGAGATAAGGATCACCAGTAAGAAAGGATGTCAGCTGTCAGGCAAGCTAGGTTTGTAGCAGCATTGTGCTGCAGGAAAAAAAAAAACCCCTCGTGACAACACCAGTGAACTTGGCTTCAGGAAAATACCTAAAGGCATGAGCTTCAAAATGCAAAATATCAGCAAAAAGGTTTGGCAAGGCAGTTCTGCCCTTTGGTTCTTTTGTTCTGCCATTGGTCTTGGCCATGAGATCTCTTCCTCTCCTGGTGTTTCCGAGCCACAACCACAACTCCAGCAATATCTGAGCTACCCTTCTGCAGAGCTGAGGTGCTGGTGAGCTGTGGGGACCCTCCCTTAACATGTGGGGACTTACCTCTTCAGCATGTTTAGCTTTGTGCATCTGGACTGCAGAGCTTAAAAAGTTGGCACTCACAGGTGGAAGAGGGAAAATCTGCCTTTTTCCATTTTCTGAACGGATTTGGTGTGAAGGTTTAATCAAGTTCAATCCTCTTGTGGGGCTTTCAAAGCCAATGCCAAGTCTAGGCACATGCGGGCTCCATAGCTGCTGAGCGCCTCTGCGTATTTTCCAGCGGAGTTGTGCAATGAATCTGATGTTTTCCAGCAACAATGGTGGGGAACTTCTTCCTTTCTCGGGGCAAAATAGGCTTTACTAACACATTAGCCAGGATTTTACTGTAAAACCATGGAAGAATGAGCCATGTGATCAGGGCTGTATGAATGAAATTCCAGCCTGTAAATCCTCGGGACTCCCCACCCTGCTTTACCAGCTTTCCTACACCGCGATCCTCTTCTCGGCTCGTGCTGGCAAACGGCAAGGCAGGGGCCACAGTCCGTTTACTACACCAAGTTCTGGTATGCAAACCCTGTCCTTTCCAAGGGGTTTTTGTAGCAAGCTTGGTCTTGCCAGGTGCCACACACTCCCGGTTCCCACGAATTTCAGAGGAAGCACTTGGCAGTTTGCAGGACTTGGCTCATGAAGGAATGTCTCAGCATCTGTGGCACTTGGATTAGTAGGCGTCATGCTGCCAAGCAGAGCTGAAGCCGACTCCTCACATCTTTGATTAGATCAGCCTCAATCCGATTAACATTGCCTAATAAGAAAATTTCAATCTACGGTCATTGACCTTCCAAAAAATCCACATGACACAATTTTTGCACTGAAAGTAAGCGATATGTTGTGTGCAGAGCAAGGTTCCTCATGCCGTTCCAATTTCTCAGGACTGCTATGTATTTCTCATTATTATATGCTGCAGATGATGTCTTTAGGGCATTGGTTATCTTAGGAAGAAAACAACCCACAAAAAAGAAGGATTCTAATTGCTTATATATTTCTTTTCTTTCATTTATCAGATTCCTGCAGAGACCAAAGGTACAGTTGAAAAGTACAGATTTTGTGAGTGAGACCCAGATAAGCGCTGATGTGTTATAACTGGACCTATTACTAACATTTCTAGTGGATTTCTAAAGGCACACGCTGTATTATTTCCCAGTGGTGTTTCATAGAAACTACATGACATGAAAAAAAAGAAATGACATTTTACTGACAGTGATGAAGGGCTGTCTTTCCATGAGTGGTTGTCTCTGACAGCGGGCAAATCTGGAAATGAAAATGTGGAGATGGGATGGGGAAAAAGCAGTGTTTCCTCATCACAGCTTAAGTTTGAAAAGACTGCTTTTAATGATGCTTGTAAGGAGCCACAGGGGATAAGAAGTTTAAATCTCTGATCCCTCCATCATGTCCTTTTGGACAACACTGGATGCACAGTCGCTGCAGATGGGTTCCAAATGCTTGGGATGGTCTTGCCACAGAAAAACTGGCAAACTCCTGGGGAAAAAACAAACAAACAAACAAACAAACAAACAAACAAACAAAAGACTCTTAAGCCAGTTATTTAAACACTTGGCACCTTTTTATCTATCAGTAAAAACAAAAAACAAAAAACAAACACAAACAAACAAAAGACTCTTAAGCCAGTTATTTAAACACTTGGCACCTTTTTATCTATCAGTATTTATCTAACACAGAAATGCAGCCAGCTTAGCTGTACTTCCACATGTCTGAACTTGCCTTTTGCAGAGCACGGACACAGTTGTGCCTTCCCTGAGCCGGGTGCAAGGCTTGTGCATTAATCTCCTCTCTCCCCAGCATTAACATTCTCCTCCTGCCGAGAAGGGAGAAGAATGATCCAGAAATGGGGCTGCAGGAGACATGAGCCCTTTCCCTCAGCCCTTTCTTGCAGTGCTCTTGTCATCATGGAGACTTTTCCCCACTCCTTCTTTAAGGCTGTCCCTAAGGACAGATGTGAGAGAGAGAACAACGGATATTTGTGCAAAGTTTGCACTGCCATAAGGCTTGGAAAGCAGGTAAGTACCTTCTGATCTGAATTCATGGCCAGACTCTGCAAAAGCCCCGTGTGCCCTCCCACACACCATTAAATCGTGCAAAGCTTCACTTTACTCTCTGCCAACATCACGTTAAAACACTTCTTTTTTCTTGATTTTTCAGTTTTTCCTTAGAGCTTGCACATTTTGTGGGGCAAACATGGTTGCACCTCTCTCTTTGGCACTAGCACTGTGGGGCTCTGTTTTGGTTAAGGCCTTTAAATCATTCATAATCATGTTTATTAAGAGCTATTAAAGCCCCCTGGACAAACTAGATATGTTCTAACTTAACCAGGTGTTGCTAGATTGTCAGCTATGTTGCAACTGAAATGGGGGAATACACAATCCAGAACCGGGATGAGCAAATTAAACCGTGATACAAAAGCCATTTCAGATCCTAAAGAACAATTAACCAAGCGGCGCTTCACCTGCCAGGCTGAAATCAACCCAGAAGGAAGCTTGAATTCCCCAGATTTGCTGCCTAGATTCCTCTTTCCACACACTCGACGGCAGTCTCTGAGGTAAGTTAAGGTAGTTGCTGTGGGGCTAAGGAAGGAGCAGTCTGTACGGAGATGCTTTTCGCCACCTGTGCTGATCCGTGGCATAAAGAGGTTTGTTTTCATGGCGGCTCTATTTGCTCTTTGCATTGCCCTGTCCTGCCGTCCCCTGGTACTGAGGACCAGCTGGGTGCCCGTCAGCTCCCCGGGGAGCCCTCCTTCCTCCTGGGCTCCCGGGTCTCACCTCACAGGAACGCGGTGGTGAGGGTGCTCGGTGTGGGGCAACCCTTCCTCCACCACTTTTGTGACTCCGGGGTACCGGATGGGGATGGCTGCAAAGGGCCTGCTGTGAATTTTGCAGTGCGGCTGGAGGAAAATCCACAGCAAGGTCGGGTGAAGGAGGGAGACAAGACCCCATGTTGTCCCCAGGGCAGGGAGGGCAGCTGCTAGAGGTGCCGCAGGCACCAGAATTTGAGTTAAATAAATAAAGCAAGAGGGGCTGGTCCCAAAGCACATGGAAGCTCCTAGAAAAGGTCCTGCTGCCTTGACTGGATCAAACCCTTAGAGAAGCTCACTAATGAATTCACATCAAGCCAAAGAGTCCTTCCACTCAAGCAGTATCGACTGATTTATAACAGGCAGCAGCATCCAGAGATGAAAACAAAGAGCTGCTCCTGGCTGCTCTGAGCAAAGTGTTTTCAAGCTGACCTGATGGAGTGAACCCACGAAGGGGGCGAGCTTCTTGTCAGAAGAAGAAAGCACCACCAAAAACGCGAGCAGCAGCCTATGCCAGTGGGAGCTGAGCTCTGTGTGGGGAGTGTTTTATTCATGCAGAGCACAGACACAGAGATGGATATTGTTCCACGGGCCAAAGCATCCACAAGCCACATTAAGAGAAAAAGCTGGATATGAAAGAAAGGGAGGCAGCATGGCCCTAAGAGAAAATCACAAGGCAGAGGGGTTTTTTTTCTAAGCATAACACTGCTGTCAATTCAGATGGAATAAATGAGCTTGAACAGACCACAAAAATGAGGAAAAACTACTTAGCGAAGGCCTTTTACACCAGTGATTGCCATGAAGTGACCGATAAAGGAGGAGGAACAGAATGTTTGCGGTACCTCGAACGTGGCCCAGAGGTTTTTGCAATCCTTGGCCTAAAAGCACATGGTGAAGGTGCTCAAGCTCTTATCAAAGCATGGATGTTTAATGATCAGAGCCTCGCGGGAAAAAAGTGACCTAATATTTTGATTCAGGTGAAGTGATCGTGTGAGACTTAATCAAACCCTACAAGAAAACAGAGTTAGCCCGTGTTGTAGGCATTTAGTCTGCCATGTAATCCATAGGGGTGGGTGATGTCCTTGCTTCTGTTCTTGGTCCCACAAAGGGACAGAGGCTCTGGAAAAAAACAAAAACAACAACAACAAAAAAAAGACCAGTTTCCTGGCTTTCGCTAAACCACATCCCCAAGCGCCACATCTCCACGGCTTTTCCATCCCCCAGGGACGGGGACTCCCCCCTGCCCTGGGCAGCCTCTGCCAGGCCCTGACAGCCCTTTCGGGGAAGAAATGGTTCCTCATGTCCAACCTAAACCTGCCCTGGCGCAGCTCGAGGCCGTTCCCTCTCGTCCTGTCGCTGTTCCTGGGGAGCAGAGACCGACCCCACCTCGCTCCAACCTCCTTTCAGGGAGTCCTAGAGAGCGATAATAGGGTCTTGCTTTCTTTTTACAAAAAGATATGCAAGGTAATGTAGAGAAAAAAAAAAAAAAAAAAAAAAAAAATAAAAAAAAAAAAAAATCATCGGTTATTTTCAACTTTGCTTTCTTTTTACAAAAAGATATGCAAGGTAATGTAGAGAAAAAAAAAAAAAAATGAATAAAAATAGAAATCACTGCTTGATTTCAACTGTTGTTTGTGATCTGGCTGCTGGGGAAACAGATCCTTTCCCCCTCTTATCAGCAGCCCTGAAACCTGACACATTTTTGCTAGCTTTGGCTTCTTTCCTTGGATATTGCTTTTTTTCCAGCATCAGAAACAGTTACAACAGTTACAACAGTTGCAAAATGTGGATTCTTGGCTGGCTCTGCTGGGCCTTCAGAAAGAAGGAAAGCATATGCCATTGATGGAGAAGTTAAATTAAAAAAAAAATAATAACGAGAAGAGTAGCAAGCGGTGAAGTTGTGTCTCTCATTCTGAGCAATGTTCAGGGCATAGTAAAAGGCAGTAGAAAGGTCACTTTCACTGGGTCACTCTCGCTGGGGCCTGTCTGAGCTACAAGGCCATGAAAGGGCCAATACTGGCACCATGATACTTGCTGGGGGGCCCAGACCTCACGGATGTGGAAGCCACGATGATAAAGCCCGCTCACTGCCACCCAGATACCTCCCCCCAGAAATGTTCTCTCTGTTTTCTTAAGGACCTGGACTGAAAGTGATGGACAAATAGACCCTCTGCTTGGAGTTTATTAGCCCAGAGATGTCTAATTGCAGCATATCCACTTTGCCTGATTGCGCTTTACCTTCCCAAGTCATGATCTGCAGTGCTGGCCACCCACTCAGGCCAGGAGGGGCAAGAATACAGAATGTGGTTCCGATTTTACTCCTCCCCATCAGGAACTGCTGACTTAAAATCACTGTAAAAAGAGAATGAGGCACGGGACATTACTGTCTGAAAACAGATGTTGACATCATTAAACCTGTCATTACTCGTGCTGCTCAGCAAGCCAACGGCAGTGCTGATGCCAGCTTTGGATATGTGACTGTATTACCAGAATCTCCCTTACGAAGTGCAAATCCCATGTAATATCCAAGAGATAAAGCCCCATAGGAAAAACAAACCCTCAGATCAGGGTGTGAAATCGGGTGTAGAGTGACACAAGACATTTGCTCATCCCTGTCATACCTGTAATGAGCCAATCTGAGAGGGCAGGCATCTGTTTTCCAGCGCAAGTCCCTGTTTGGGCAACTGGGCACAGAGCATTAAAGCCACCGCTGTTTTGCAGATCCACCCATTACACCTTGCTTTACAAACATGATGTACATGCCTGTAAGCTTCTAACCACTCACAGGGTTCACCTGAGGTGAGAGGGCTACAGTGAGCCGGGACTTAACTAGCCAATAAGCCTTTTCCCGGGAAGGCTTTGGAAAGCCAGAATACCCTGGAAGGGACTACGATTCAACCCAATACTCCAAAAGGTTTCAGTTACTGCATTTACGCCGGCCCCGGGGATGGATCCACAGGTCAGAAGCAGGAGGAATCCCATCCCCCGCGCAGCCACGCAGTGTCCGCGTCCACATCACCCAGGCGGGAGGTGCTGGAAATGCTCTTGTATGTCACTATGCATTACATAAAGGGGAAATTTTGGGACGGTATGTTGATGTAAATGAATGCAAACTGTTGGGAAGCAAAAAAATGTATTTCGGAGTTAGATGGTTGCCTGCCGCTGCAAAGAAATGGGGAATAAATTTCTTCGTGTGGCCTTTTAAATCATCTGAGTCTTTGGAAGATTTCCACCACAGTCAGTTTTCCTATCACAGTCAGATTTTCTACCACGGGAAGATTTTCCACATCAGATGCTCGTTCTTTCTTTTTCTGATTCCCCTGTACCATATGAGTACAGACTGTCTCGTTTCAGCCCATAAGGCAGCAGCGATCTTGCATAACGTGAAGGCTAAATAAGTTTAACTGGGAAGATCTCACTCTCCGAGGTCCCTTTCCTGACTTTCCTCGCCAGGCCCTTTACTACTTGCTGTAACAGCATTTCCACCATAAATAGGAGATCTCCTGCCTGCACCACTGGCCCGGGCTGTAGGAACAGTCTCTCAGGCTTGGAAGCCACAGTTCGATCCATCTGCCAGAAATGACATAAAAGAGGAGACCTTGTAACGGTACTTTCGAGGAGAAGTGAATAAATCTGGCAATGGAGGCAGAACGAAGTAGCCAGAATATTCTGCAAAGGGGAAAACTGGAGTGTCCCGAGGCCTGTAGGAATTGGAGGGTTTTGATGAAAGCGCTTCCACACAACGAATAAAATGTGAGATATGTACAGCTGGAATCCGGTCCTAGCTGTCGCCCGGCTGACAAATAGCTCCAGCCAGATGACAGCGCAGTGTCTTTGACCGCACACTCCCATAGCAGCTTTCCACATCCCTCCGGCACATTCCCACACGTGCTACAGCCACGGGCAGCAAAGATCCCATTTTACCGACTGAAAAACAAGCCTTAAGAACATTCCCTCTGGGCAACGTGACAGCATCAGATGATCCAAGGTCGCTCACCTACTATCAGCCGTCATCTTAGCAAGAGGGAATGTTGCATCTCTGCAGATGTGTGCAGGCTTAAAGGTCTCCTCAATCAGACCCCGCTTCAGCAAGATTTTTAAGACGGTACGTGACTTTACATGAGTATTTCCATTCCTGCTCTCATGCCTGAAGTGAAGTACGTCCCTTAGTACTTCCATCAAGGATGCAATGACGAGCAGTGCTACTACGCTCTCCCAGAACAGCATGTACTGTGAGGGCCAGGTAATATAGTTTGTATCTCTCCTGATTTATCGTGCGTAACAGTTATATCGAGTTTGATCCAGAAATACATCCAGTGGATTGTGATAAATTGACAATAACAAACGCTTGGGACGGGAATGGATGAACCACAGAGAGCGGGTGAATTTTTAAGCCTGCAGAAATCAATGGCAATACTCAGATGGGTCTGAGCAAAGCCGGGATTTCACACACCATCACACTGATGGTGACCTCAAAGTCACTTTTAGTGCCAAGTGTTCCCAAGGTCCTGCAACTCTGGCAATGCTTTTGGGTGTTATTATGAGCCAAAACGTTTGTGCGTAGCTTTCCAGGCCTTGTGACTCTGGTACAGAGGGATTTAAAATTTCAGCATTCCCTATCTGACCTCGCTCTCAGAATCCATGGCCGTGAACTCTAGCACAGCCCCAAGCCACCACAAACCCCCCTGACCCCAACCCTGCGTAGGCCGCCCCTCTCCCAAGTGAATGAGTGAGTATTTGGGGTTTCCTCCTTTGTAATCCCTACGGGTAGGAGTTTCTGACAACTTGCAACCACCTCTTGTTCTTGGCTTTTCAGCCACTCACCAGACAGGGGTTGGGGCAGGATAAAGGGTTTTTTCTTTTCTTTGCAGCTTTTCCAGTTTGTGCTGTGTGTATCGTATCCTTTCAGATGGCCAACTGCAAAGTGTGTGGGAGACACAGTGGCCTCCTACTCTTTATTTCAGTGTCTACAGAAAGGAACCAGGTTTCCACTTTCCCAAAGGTCTGTGATGGTTTCCTCTGGAAGGTCTTTGTGCTTCGCCTCTTGGCTTAGCGGCTGGCACAGTATCAGTACAGAGCCCTTGTTTTTAAACTTGATCGGGTCAGGTCCACAATCAACGCTTACCAGAATGTTATACAACACCCCTCTTCCTGCCCCTCTCCCCCCCTCCAAAAAAAAAAAAAAATTATCTGTGTCAACTTTATTGTTCTTGGATCTACAAAACTCATTTGCCTCCCGTGTGCCCACACTCATAGGATCTCACCAGGAAGGGAAAAAAAAAAAAAAAAAAAAAGGAAAGAAACATGTTTAACTCTCAGATTATATCAGCTTTGGCTAAATGAAAGACCTCAAGAAAGGGGAACTTCAGGCACCTTCCGCATCCTGTTACAACCGAGGGGAAAAAACACCACCAGACTAACCTTTTCTACATTATTTTCATCCATATGCTCACCATCTCTAGCAAGGAAAAATAAGAAAATCAATGATAACGACCCCTCTAATACTGGGAACTGCCCCAATCCCAGAGCCAAGGGACATGTGACAAAACTCTTGGAAGAGTATTCTGGAAGGAAGGGGAATAGCCTAGAAATGAGATGGCATCCTTTACGGGACAGCGTATACACAGAGCAGCGGTGGCATCCGTGGAGATGGGCTACGTCAACGTTCTGTGGCTTTGAAGGACTATCTTCGGTGCAGGATACGTGTCTGGACTGCTATCACATCTCCGGAAGAGGCCTTTTATCCACCTCTATGAGCCTGCGCACACACACAGATGCGCACGCAGGGTGTTATTTTAGTGAGCTGACTTTAGGATTAACTCCTTTATAACACTCCTCGGAAGAAGGCTGAAGGGGTCCTACCCAGCAGACCGAGGGTGGTCCCTCCATTTGATGTTTTTATATCTTTCACATCTTTTCCCTTTTCTTTATCAAGGGGATAAGTGCAAGGCTGGGATTTTTTTAATTTTTTTTTTTTTAGAGAAAGAAAGAGCAATAATCCAACATATCTATGACAAGACTAGTTTGTGTGATAAGAGACAGACTCACCATCAGAAACTCTTCCCTTAGTCTCATCAACCCCACTTTGTCTTGCTGAACAAGTTACCCCATTCTCATTCACTCCTGCAAGAAGGGAAAAATCCGTACCCTTGGAGATCCAGAGGGAGATGAGGAGGAGCCAGGAGGAGATGTGGTGGCTGAGCCCACACCAACAGCACCTCTCCAGTTCAGCCTTTTCTTTGCAAATGTTGCCAGCAATCTGCCTGTGCACGGCTTTCTGCAAGTCTCACCGACACAGAGGTGAAGGCTTAACACTAGGACTCCGCCAAACCAAAGTCCGGAAGGGTAAATATTTCTGCCAGGGATCATTACTTTGCTTTCTTCCTTTGTTTGCCCTCGAACAAAGGGAAAAGAAAAGGGGAAAAAAAAGGAAAAAAAAAGAAAAAATAAGAAAAAAAAGCCTGTACAATTTAACAATGTTGGATTGAGAGAAACGGTGTCAGCACAGAAATGACCCTCTCCTTGCCCCCTAATTCTTGTCTTTTAGAGCAAGGGGGATATTCTGCTGCTGCTTGCGGCAGGGGTAAAGGAATGTGGAGCTTTGACTTTGGAAGAACATTTCAGATCTAGTGAAAGGCACTTTTGACCTTGGCATAAGAGCTGTACCAGAAGTGCTGGTGTCCAAGGAAAAGGAAAACATAAACAGACAAGCCTCCCATGTCTGACAGGAGGGCAAAACACTCGCAAGGGGAATTTTTAACCCAGTTGACCAACAGCCCTTCTAAAAGAGCCAGAGAGTTAATATTCCCTGTGCAGAAAATATCGTGTTGTAAGCAAAGATTTTTTGGAACCCTGCTTAATTTGATGAACAATATTTTAGCGGAGTCCAATTACTAATATCCTCAGTGTATCCAAATATATTTGGATAGCTGTGAAAATGAAAAAGCAGAAGTGTTTGATAAATATTTTCTGCCCGTATTTGGGACAAAGTTGAGTGCCATTTCCATGTTACATAATGATGATGAAACGCTTCCTATTCAAGCAACTTAAAAAAGAACATCAAACAGCACAACCAACATTTTAAAAGCAGCACACCTAGAAGACTTGTACGTTGGCATGTGAAGAGCTGGTTCTTCAGATGACTGTTCTCACATAAGGTGGGAATGTGAGAGTTTAGAAACGGTCCAGGAGACCATTTCTAAGAAGAAAATCAATGTCGTGTCAATATTTGAAAGGTGTGACTGAGGTAAGCCCATGTAATTTCAGGCTGACTAGTTCAACGTTGCTCCTGACCCAGGTATAATGAAGTACTTTGTGTCAATTAATAAGGAGGTGGAGAGTGGGGATGTACTGAGAGGGCAATCAGCAGTTTTCATGGGAAATGGTTTCTGTCAAAGAACAAATTTCATGTTGTTCTTTAATAAAATCACGGGTACGCTTGATATCAGAAACTGTGTTGACTCAGTGCTGCACAGTATCCATATCTGAGGGAAAAAAAAAAAAAAAAAAAAAACAAAAACCAAAACCAAACACAACCAAAAATCAATATGAGTGCATAATAAATGATTTAAAAATAGCTAATGGAAAGATCTTAAAATGGCTTTGTTATAAAGGATTCATCAATGAATAAAGACTGTTTCTGTCGGGCTCTTGCAAGCACTGGCGCTTGTGCTATTCATTGTATTTTATTTAGGATCTGCAAGAAAATACAAGATGATTGCAACATTTGTGAGCTGTGAGAGAGAGTTTCAAAACTGATGACACTACCTAAACTTGCAATAATGGGAGTAACTTGTCGTGCAAGCAAAGGCTGCTGGGATGGGGATAATTAGGAGAACCTGATAAAATGATCTTAGTTAAAGGAAATCTTAGGGCAGGGAAGCGGCCGAGGGAGCTGGGGGGGTTCAGCCTGGAGAGAAGGGGCTGAGGGGAGACCTTCTCGCTCTGCAGCTGCCTGAGAGGGGGCTGGAGCCGGGGGGTCGGTCTCTGCTCCCCAGGAACAGCGACAGGACGAGAGGGAACGGCCTCGAGCTGCGCCAGGGCAGGTTTAGGTTGGACATGAGGAACCATTTCTTCCCCGAAAGGGCTGTCAGGGCCTGGCAGAGGCTGCCCAGGGCAGGGGGGAGTCCCCGTCCCTGGGGGGATGGAAAAGCCGTGGAGATGTGGCGCTTGGGGACGTGGGTTAGTGGTGGTCAGGCACGGCTGGACTCAATGATCTTAAAGGTCCTTTCCAACCGAGGGATTCTGTGATTCCATACCCCGGAAAGCAGCGCTGCACACTGTGGAAACCTGTGCTTTGGGGACGTTTATAGCGCGCTAACTCCAGCTCAATGCTGTGGCCAGGGGAGCTGACAACCTTGGGCAAATGAACGGGATAAAAAGGAGATGCTGGGTTTCATTTTTGGTGAAGTTGCTCCAGAAATTCAGAGTCCAGTTTTTTTAAGAGATGCTAAAAACTGGAGGATATTCAGATATGTTTTGCAGTGCATTATACTTTCAATTACACACGTACTACCTACCTCTTTTTCTCTTGGATAAAGGGAGATTCCTTCTTCCCTACCTTTGTTCCGAGAAATTCCCAATGGTATTAGCTCTGCAGAAAGAAAACATGGATACATATATGGCTATGGAAGCCTTCTGTGAAGGTCTCATGATACAAGGATCACAGCATCCACTGCTCTTAGTCTGCACGGAAAATCACAGCACTATATAAATGACATTTCAAAATAAATGTAACTTTGCTTTAAAACTTCCATATAGACACTTGCATTCTTCCACATTTATTCCACTGACAGGAATCTTTCCTCCTCTGATGGTAAATGAAGTTTATACATTTGGTCTTATTTTTTACTTCATGTAGCTCTACGGTGATAGAACTTCAGTCTGTGTCATCATGCCAGAAACTTTTAAGTTACTGCACACCTGTGAGCTCAGAGCCGCTACCATTAAAATAGGGTAAACATTCATTTTTTAGAGATCAAATGAGAGAGGTCTGGGCTTTTAAATTAATTTGTGCCAGCCTACCCCAGCAAAGACCTTCCTCACAAAATAGAAGCAAAAGCCATTGGGACTCTTTTAGGAAGGGCTGCAGGCTCTGGACTTCCCTTCATTTTGCCTTTAATAAGCCAGTTTTCAGGCCATGTGTCTCCATTTGATCTCCAAGATGGCTGTAACGAAGAACAGTCCCGTGGTTCAGCTTGAGGAGGATGATGAACCATGAGTGTTCAGTCTTTCTGCCTATTGTCTTCGGAGAGATCATGCACAAGAATGTAGTGCCTGCATGCGGAGAGCAGACATGTACCCCCAGAAACGCGCATCAGGGAATAAATCAAAT
Organism: Podiceps cristatus; assembly: GCA_000699545.1. Classification (NCBI taxonomy): domain Eukaryota; kingdom Metazoa; phylum Chordata; class Aves; order Podicipediformes; family Podicipedidae; genus Podiceps; species Podiceps cristatus. The sequence continues at coordinate 19,226 of JMFS01121269.1, forward strand.
AATCTGAAAGAAGATATAAAAAAGGTAAAGAACCTTAAAAGTGCCTCTTGTTCATTTGGACAATCTTTCCCTGATCTCAGACAGGGAGCAAGAGGAGGGAGAACTTGAGTAGGGTGACATGAAGAAGGGTGAAACGCTTGTTGGGAGAGAAAAGATGGTGAAATCCCCCTGGCTTTGATGGAAACAAGGATAAAAAGTGAGAATCCTACCATCTATGTCTTGAAAGCAATCTACAAGGTAAGTAATATTCCCTTTTTCTTCCTCACTGTGGAGAAAAATCTGGGACAGGTTTCACGAAGAGATTACCTTGTGGAGTTGATTGGAAATGGAAAGGATAAGTTAAACAAGCAGATCAGGTCCCTGTTGCTGGAGCAATGTGGTCAAACGCCCCAGCGCAGACCCCACCGCTGCCTTCTCACTTGTACCTCCTGTATCTCCTCTCTTTTTCCTCTCTTTCTCCATTTGAAAGGGTAGAACAAGCATGCACAAAGCTCCCGCGACAGAGTTCTTGGGGCTTTTAGGACTGAAAAAGTGTTGTTGATGCATTCAAGGATCTACGTGCAGTCTTCTGGCATGATTTGACTTGGGAAACAACGCACCAGCAGTGAATATTTTTTAAAACTTCACCTACCCTTCCAGCCTCAAGTTAATCTGGTTTCTCTCTGTGTTTTAACACACTCCATTAACAGGATTCCCTGGCTGGAAGCGGACAGAGGAGGGAGAGCACAAACCTATTTTTGGACATACAATGCCGTGCAACGCAGAAGTCTCCTTGCCGCCGGAGAGTGTAGGATGGAGACAAACAGAATGTGGAGGAGACGGGGAAATCAGGGAACACTCACGCTGTACCTTGGGGTTTTTTCCACAGTTGACAGTAGGGCTGTGAAAAGGGTTTTGCTGTAAGTCAAGGAGAATGACACACACCGACATTTAGGGGTGGGGGCACACAAATGTATATGACATTCAACCAACTACTTTCCTTGCTGCACTCACGCACACACACACCAACCAGCCATCCACCGTGGCCCAGCACAGGCAGGCGGGTGTTTGGGGTAATTCATACGCAGAGGTGACATCCAGTCGCTCCCCCTAAGAAAAAGTGGGGAGGGGGAGTGTTGGGGGTCCAGCCTGCGCACAGCCATCCTCCCTCCCGTCAGGCTGCAGGGTGCGTATGGCCAGAGGCTGCAGCCCAGCCAGGCCCCTGCGATGTATAGGTGTAAGGCAGCAGGGACAATGTACACACGGATGGGACAAGCGCGCAGGTGTGAGCTCCCTCACCCTTCGAGGTGTAGCTGAGATAGGAGTATCGCTCAAGTACCCTCTCACCGCCTCTTTCCTCCTGGGCATGTTGCGAAAAGGGGGGGGTGGGGGGGTGTCTCATAAATAAGTGACCCCACCCCAGTAAGCCGGGGTGTGTTTCTGGGAGTCTCTCTCTTTCCCACACGCGCACCAACCCTCAACCCATGAGAAAGGACGGCGAGGGGGAGAAACTGGCACGGCAGCGGCGATCCGTCACTGCTCCTCGGCCGGCCGTAGGGTGTGTGTTGGGACGGGGAGTTGTCTCACACGGGTGTAAAACCCGGGCACCCTCCCTCACTGTTTTTCCTGCTACAGGCTGCCAGGTGTTTTATCACCCAGATACGCATCTCAACACCCCCAGCTCGCTGATGACGAGGTGTGTAGTGGGGACGGAGGCGGCTGTTTCTTGTGCACACACAAAAACAAGCACAATTGGGGGGGGCACAGCTTGTGTTTGGAGGAATGGGGTCTCCCTCGTACAAGGGTGACCCCGAGTTGTTGTCCCTCTGTTAGTTTGCAGAGTGTGTGTTTGGGGTGCGCCTGTCTCACGCACCCCTCTGCGTAACCGAGAAATGCCCGGCTGAAGGGAAAATGGGTGTCACAGCAACAAGCAGAGGTTAAACCTGACCAGCTCTCCCGGCCAGGCTGTCGGGGTGTTTAGCTGGACACCTCACACACGGTGTCACCCCGTGCATGACAGCCAACCGTTAGCCTGTCGGGTTTCCTTGGCCTGGGGGGTAGGGTTCCACGGACGCAGGAGTGTTGCACTCCGGTAGCCACAGGCCATGTCATCCCCAGCGCACACAGAGGTGAACAGGTTACCCTCCATTAGGTGTTGGGAGGGGGGGTGATGAAGGGTTCACTTTTTTACCCCACACATGAACCCCAGAACTTGTTGGGGTTGTCTCTCTTGCATACGTGGGTACCCCACGCGCCCTGTTAAGTTGCCTGGTGTGTGTTGGGCCTGACACCCACGGTCACAGGCCAAACCTCAGCCACCCTCTGGCAGGCTGCAGGCAGCAACACACGCACAGACTGACACCAACACTCCCATCAGGCAGCAGGATGAGTGCTGGGGGTGTCAGT
>KL285376.1:4492-15040 GCA_000699545.1 Podiceps cristatus
GGGGAAGACCCCTATTATGAGCACTGTATTTGCTGTGAGATGAAGCTTTTTTGAAGAGAATGATTTGTAGAAGTTTCCTAAGACTGTTTGGACTCTGGCTTCATGTAATTACTCAGGCATGTTTATTTTGCATGGAGACTGTGCTGACGGAGGGTCTTCAGCAGCCCCACTTCTCGCACACTTTGGCTTGGGTATTGTCCAGGTCAAAATTAATCATTTCACTGTTCATTGCTTTATTAAAGCCACCGTCTCAAATAATGTATATCTGTGCTTGAGAGACTACAGCTTTAAGGAGAGAAAGCTGTGAGGAGAGAAAGGAAAGCGTTTCCTTGCCCTGGAGCTTACACCAGTGTCTTGGACAGGATACAGGACTTCAGCAGAGAGAGAGCTGCTTTCACACAGTCTTAACTGTGTCTCAACCAAGCGGTTTTGCCATTGGAGCCAAGCCTGGTGGTGGCACAGTATTTTCCACCTTATGACTGAAACACAATGGCAGAACTTGAAAGCATAAACCAGCCTGAGTCCCGTGAATGAGATCAAAGCCACGTCTTTTTTTTTTTTTTTTTTTTTTCTCGAAGGCTTTGTTCTAATAGTAATAGTCAGCAGAAAAGCAGAATAGCCTGATGATTACTCTGTTTTTAACAGATGACTCATCCTTTGATGAATCTTGAGGGAAAAGAGCACTGGGTTTGCTTATGCCTTTCCTGGAGTAGCTTCAGGCCTGAGTGAGTCAAGCCTCATGCGCTCAGAAGCGCAAGTCTACAGCATTTACCACTGTCTTAATAATGAGCATGTTTTGCATCAACTAGCATACATTCCTTCTTGAGGCATATATTCAAACCATATTACTTCACCAAACATTAGATAATTGGCGGCTCTTAATTCTAGTTTTATTTCTTACCTTTAAGTCTTAAAATGCTATCAGAAATAAAAGCTGTTTCAGCATTTCAGAGTTGTTCCATCTTGCATTATTCCAGCAAATATATCTGTCAGGAAACCGGTTAAAATGTTTTGCAAGTTCCTCACTGGGCTACAAAAGGGTTAAATAACCAAGCCAAAAAGCCTTTAATGAAAATGCTGCAAAGACTTTAATTTAGTTTCACAATAAACCAGGATATTTACAGATTTTCTGTGCACTAAGAACACAAGATACAAGCACGGTTTAATCTTCCAGTTCAATGTGTTTAGCTCTGTAATGTATGTGGGCACGCAGCATACAGTTGCATCGCTGCTCTCTTGACAAAGTCTACACCAGCTCAGATGCGGTTATTAAGTACATGTGGTTTAAATAAGGAACACAGCTTTTTACAGTGAGGAGTTGCTTGCACTAATTAGGCTCTCATATGTTCAAGGCACTTTTGTGATTCAGTTACGTAATATGAATGTTCCTTTTCAGATGGGTCCTCCACATAAGATCACAGCAAAACAGATGTACAAGAAAACAACTGAGGAAAGGAGGGAAAAAAGCTTTCTCAGTCATTTTAAGTTCCTACCACTGCATTTATTTTTCAGCCCCAATACCTTCAAGACTCCAAAATCCTTTTTCTATATTTTGCATTACACCAGTCTATTAAATGATTTTGATCGGAACTTAATTATATTGAGTGCATATTTCAGTGGTAGTGTAATTTTTCTGCACATTTGCACATGACAGTTACCACTAAAGTCTGCTGTTAAATATTCTTGTAGAATATTTCAGTTGCTGTTTTGTTTGCTTGACAAATATCTTCTTAAAGATCGCAAATAAAAAACACAGAATCTGTAAGGGTCTAATTGTTATCTAGACTTTAAGAGGCAGACAGGGAAGTATTTGAAAATATTTTTTATATGAAAAGTTATTGGAAGATAATGTATTTATATGGCTTCCACTGTTTTAGCATCATTGCATATGAAAAAATTCAGGAAATTTATCTTTACAACCACCCTGCAAGACAGGAAAACTCATTATTCCCATTTTGCACATAGGCAATTAAACCACACCAAAACTAAGAAACATGCCATGTTATGAAAGGATGTGGAACTGAACTTTTGTCTTCCAAATCACACACTAGCACTCACATTGTTGCACAGGGGTTGACCCTGGCTACACGCCAGGTGCCCACCAAAGCCGCTCTATCACTCCCCTCCTCACCTGGACAGGGGAGAGAAAATATAACGAAAGCCTTGTGGGTTGAGATAAGGCAAGGAGAGATCATTCCCCAATTACTGTCACGAGCAGAACAGACTCAACTTGGGGAAATTAGTTTAATTTATTACCAATGAAATCAAAGTAGAATAATGGGAAATAAAACCTAAATCTTAAAACACCATGCTCCAACCCCTCCCTTCCTCCTGGGCTCAACTTCACTCATGACTGCTTTACCTCCTCCCCCTGAGCGGTGCAGGGGGACAGGGAATCACACATTGTCTCTGCCACTCCTTCCTCCTCAGAGGGAGGACTCCTCACACTCTTCCCCTGCTCCAATGTGGGCTCATTCCCATGGGAGACACTTCTCCATGGACTTCTCCAATGTGAGTCCTTCCCGTGGGCTACAGATCTTCATGAACTGCTCTAGCATGGTCTTCCCACATAGTCGCAGACTCCTTTGGGCATCCACTTACTCCAGCTTGGGGTCCTCCGTGGGCTGCAGGTGGGTATCTGCCTCACCGTGAACCTCCATGGGCTGCAGGGGGGCCAGCCTGGTCTTCACCAGGGCCTGCAGGGTAATCTCCTCCTCATCCTCCTGCACTGACCATGGTGTCTGCAGAGCTGTTGCTCTCACATCTTCTCACTCCTTCCTCCAGATGCAGTTGCCGTTGTGCAGTTTCTTTCCTGCTTCTTAACTCTGTTACCCCAGAGGTGCTGCCACCATTGCTGATGGGCTCAGCCTTGGCCAGCGTTGGGTCTGTCTTGGAGCTGCTGGAGTTGGCTCTATGAGAGATACGGGAAGCTTCCAGCAGCTTCTCACAGAAGCCACCCCTGCAGCCCCCCTGCTACCAAAACTTTGCCACACAAACCCAATACAATCATACAAGCCTAATTGCTTCTTTTTCTAGAGATAAATAGCAACCAGCCTAAATGAAGGAGTGTATTAGAAGGCTTAACTGCAGAAATAATCTCTCACACAGAATCTATTGCTGTTGTATTTTTGAGATTTAAAAATACTTCAAGTACTAAACATCCCCACAACTACCCAAACCTACAAATAAGGCCAACCAAAAATATCTTAACTATGAATCAAAGTTAAAAATTGATCATATAATAACTTGTAATGAGGAAGTTAGCCTTTCTGAATGATCAAATTGGGAGTTCAATTTCAGATGTCCTTTGCTTGTTCCCTCAAAAATGATGCACTGTATGTAAATATTTTACTTGCTGACGTCCAGTTTACCATTTATGTATGTTGTTCTGTAAGAATAACCCATGTTTTTCATTATCACTCCCTCAATTACTTGTATGAATCGAACAGTGCAAGTAATTTTATTTCTACCAGCTTATTGATTATAATACTATACAATACCAAGTGAAGAACTGATCCCAACAAGATCCCAATAGAAAATATTCCTTGTTTACAGGTGTATTGACATCCCTTCATTTGCCAATTTCTAATCTAGTTAGAATGCCAGATTGATCTTGTATCATTATTTTTAAATAAAAATGTTAGACAGTACTATGTCAAGCCTTACAGAATTCTGTATAACTTATAGTAACAATATTAGCTTTCATCAGCCAAAGTTTTAATCTAATAAAGATGGATGTACAGTTCAATGAATATTGATTGGTGTATGTTACGCCTCCTTTATTTTCTATCAATGGAGCCCTTCATCAGCCTTTCCATTACTCCACCTAGGAACGATGTCAAGGACAGGCAATAATCACATCATTTTTGTTAATGTTAAATAGTTGCTTATAGGCAAGAGTAAGATACCCAATTTCAGCTAAATTAAAAAGAGGGGGGAAATACCTAAATCAGTGCCTGCTGGACTAAAGACTTCTGAATGGTGGCTTCTAATTCTGAACTAGTTTCTCCATTTCTCCGGGAACTTATGGTATGCCTCACACAAGGAAGACAGGGCAAGATTTTGGTCATTGCTATCAAAGTAGTTTCTGATGCTGCATTTGCCAAAATGGTGAAGGGAATTGTCTGAAGAGGGAGGAAAGAAAGAAGAAAGAGGAGGAGTAAAGGGGAAAGAGGGAGAATATCAGCTTAGTTTAAGTCCCCTATTCCCACGGAAGCAGAAACGCCTCTAAGGTCAGGCTTCAAGAGTTTTGGTTGCAGGCTGACTGGTTTCCCTTCTCTGTGAACTTGCAGAGCACTCCTATGGCATTAACATTAAAAGTTTGCTAAAGTGGAGCAATTTCAAATAACCAAAACTCAGATGTGCAGTTACTCATTCTAAGTGAATACAATGCATTTACTTTGTCAACCTTGTTAATGCTCAGTCCTAAATGTTATTTCCCTGCCTTTATGAATATGGTTTCTAAATCAAGATTAATGTAGGAAGCAACCCAAAGCAAGTACTTTATCTATGTGGTATTTTAATTCTCCACATTCTGGCATATACAATTCCCAGTTATGCATTGGTTGCACCCAGAACATGGAAAAAAGGACCTAGAGGCAGGTTCTTGAACAAGTCTGTAAAATAGTAAGTTACCACCTTGAAGAAACTTAAGACTGTCTTCAAATCAACCACGTATGCAAAACACACATTATCTAGAAACTCCTCTACACAGGAAAAGTAATTAGGCCTACTTGTGTTAAACAGAAGATAAAGACTTACAAGGATATGATTATAAGGAATGTGAGCAGATTGTCCGCCTTCATTCAGTCTTGTCATGGAAAAGAGGATGTACTAGATGTAAAGCTATATTTGGCTAGACTTAGAATGGCTGAATGACTCTTAAGCCACCATTTCAGTTTATGTAATTTAAAAAGCAGGTCAAAGTGCTGCTTTCAGCCACCTATTAATATTGAAAGGATCTTCTGGTTATTACAGTTATGCTCCAAAATGTCTTCAAAGCATTACAACTATACTAAATTGTGTGTCTTGCTGAACAAAAAGAATGATAACTAAACAATTTTGTTTAAGCCTGAAGATCGCAAAAAGATCATCAATAACACTAGACTAAAAAAGAACCAACTTATCACTGCCTGATGTTTTCAAGCACATGTATCTGAAAACACCACTTCAGACTAATGGGAAAGATGTTTCCGTTAAAAATAAATTCTCCCTGCTCCTCTCCCTTCCCTCCTACCCTGGTTGCCATTTATTTACTTTGTGAGCATCTCTTTCCTCTATACAGCAAGTCCTAATAAAATTATTAACCAAAAAGTAACAAATTCTGAAAACTATTTAAAATTATTTTCTAATGAAAATAATAATAACAATTAAATTTACCCTTATAAAATTTAAAAATATTTTCTTTTTTTATATTTGAGGGATCAGAGATCAAAACAGGGAACAACAAAAGTTGAATTTTAGCAAAATTATGTCTTCCATAATACACCATCTATCCTGTAATACCTTGAGATCCTGCTACTTAATTTCACTCCATCCTGCTGCCGTTTGTTCATACTTTATTTACAGCAATGTTAAAATGGTTATAAAAAGATAGAAAACTTCCATAGTAGAGCCTGGTACACACTTTGTTGCAAATGGTGTAAGGACTGAGAGAAGACACCCTGTGCACTACAAGTTGGTATTAGATCTTGGATTTGAAAACTTGTATACACTGTGAAAAGTGAAGAGGACTAAGTAGAGTAGGTAAAGTTAAGCAGGTACCTAAGTTTTTGTAGGATCACAGCCTTATTACTACATTAAATGTGTGGTTTGCATATTTCTAAGGACTAGAGGGTTACTACAAGCTCAGTTTTAGCTTTCTCCAGATCAGATTTGCTATAATGTGATGTCCATGATGTTCCTCTTAATCACACCATAAACGTGATTTTTTTTTTTTACAAGAAAGAGACAGAGAGAGAGGGAGAACTGAGCATTATTTCAGCTAATTATTACTAGCTTATCAAAATGGAAATTCCCAGGCTATTTACCATTAACAGTATAAGCGGATTGCTTTGTGGAGAGAAAAACTGACAATCATTCAATATTCTTGTAATAATACTGTAAGTTCCTGTTTGATAACAGCAATAGTCTCATTTGTTCAATTTATAACTAATCAAGAGCAATCATTTAATATTCTGAAATAAAGGATTCTATTAAGAAATTGTCATCGTGTACAGGATGATAAAGGCTATCTGTTCAGGAATTAATGCTTTGCTTCAGAATTAAACATCAAGAGTTGTCCTCCAAAGAAGGACGGATTTGATGGGGAGGCTGAGGGGAGTACAGTACAGCCCGTGTGCTCCAGGCGATTTCCCCATCTGTATCATAGACGCATCCAGCCCTGTCCAACCCCAAACTCTCTAAGACTGAAAAAAAAAATAAAAGACTGAGCTAAGTGACTTTGAACTTGTTTGCTTTACACAGTGGCAGCAAAATGTCACCTATTTCTACCGCAAAGAAAATGATGCATTTTTGCACAAAGTGTACTATTTGTAAAAAAAGTAATAAAAAGTGGACCATATCAAAATTAGTACAAATCTGAAATCAGTATTTTACTGGCAAATACAGAAGCAAGGGATAATCTAGATGTCTTTTCATTCACCTGTAGTTTGCCTGGGCACAATCTGAGATGCCCAAGCAAGCCTGGACTTCCAGACTTCCCATATGAAACTCAAGTGTGACTACATAAAAATTAAAGCAAGCCTTTTTTTTTTTCTTTTTTTTCTTTTCTTCTTTTTTTCTTTTTTTAAAATATGTATTGTTTGGAAGAAAATAAAATGTTACAGCTTTAATTTGATATTGTAAATCTTCCAACCTCTTTTTGTACTAAGTCGTTTCTGCTTCCACCAAGAAGGACAAACTTAAGCATTAACTGTTTATGTGGAAAAAAGCTTTGCAGAAGCAATCTCTAAACTATGTAACTAAATTCTTCTCAGACAACAGAATGAGAATCAAGCAGCTTGTTGGACAGCACTGGAGTAAAATCCATCTAATTTAATAACTACAGATTTGTTAGAACTTAGAAAAGGCCTATAAATACACATTCACATTTCCATCAGACTGACAGGTCTCGGTTTGACTGGTTATACATTGCTGCCTATAGTGACAATTTTCAATACATCATCACAGCATCTAACAAGCACATAGAAAAATTATTTCCTTCATATATTTGAACTGACAAAACACTGAAACATTAAATACATTATCTGAAGCAAGTTATTACTTAAACATTAAGCTAATGAGACAGTCAAAATACTGGAAAATTATAATCTCATCACAAATCAGATCACAATGTATTTCAGCTAATTAGGAGCAGAAAAGCAGTAATAAATTACTTGTATTTCTTGTTGTCCACTAAATCGGTTTTCAACATATTCTAAACAGTTCAAAATATGAAATCACTGCTCCTCACTAATAAAGAGTTGTTAAAATACCAAATTTCTATTCTTTTTAAGTCTTCTGTCTTGGAAAGCTATATGGAATTTATCTAACATACCTAAAATATGTGCTGGTATCTAGTAACTAAAGGCATAAAGACAGTACAGATATCACTTCCCAAGCACTTTGAGCCCAAACTCAAGTGCGGGTCCCCAAGGCAGCACGAGCATTCACTCAATATTCAGGTCTAGGATAAGGCTGGTAGCTCTGCTCTTCCCGGAGGAAGTACCGTGTTGCTCATACCTCTCCAAACTGGGGGGTACTCAAATCAAATTACGACTAAACATCTGCTCAGTCCAACATTGGGGATAATCTGGGGGGAGGGGGGCATTTTCACCAGTTGTCCTATGTGTGTGTTTGTTTCATTGCATGCCTGCGATCGGCATGATGACCTGCTTACCTCCTTGTTATTCTGTAATTCTATTTTTCAGACTTCCATGCTCATTGACTGCTTTTCACGTGATGGTACAGAAAATGAGGCAGTAGTCTCTCAAGAGTTAAAAAAAAAAGAGCAGAAGGACTGTTGCCTTCTCTGACATTCACCCACAGAGGAGCTGCACCGCTACGCATGAAAGCACTAAGCAACTCCTTTTGGTGACGTTGGGGAAGGTGAATGAGTAACAGTCGATGCTGATCCTGATGCTGGGGGAAAAAAAAGTATCTCTGAATTTTATTCAGACTCAGATTTTATTCAGAGCAGTGACACATAATTCTTACACAGACAAAGTATCATTTAATTGAGGTTGATTTAGTTGAGGTCAGGAATGTTCAGAGGAGGAACATTTGTGTTAAAAAGACTAGTGAAAGTGGTTGTGGTAGAGAAACACTGAGAGAAGATGTTTTCACTCTGTACCACATTTCACTTCTTCACTGTTCAGCTTCACGTCCCTTTTCACGGGAGAGCCTGCCACAGGAGACACACTTACGAGGGGAAAGTCCCTAACCCGAGAAGATCCCTGAGTCAGGACAGACTGAGACTGGTGAAAGAGGAACAAAGATGATGACTATTACTTTTCAGCAAAGCGAATGGAAACACTTCACGAGGTTGAGTCAGAGCCCTGACACACTTTCCAACGCATGCATGCTCCCTCCCCCACTGCTTCCTACACACTGCTCCTCCTCCGCTGCTCCCCCCTGCCCCCGACAACTATAAATAAGTCAAAATCAAACCCAGAAAACTGCTCAGTTATCAATTCAAAGTGGCAACTGCCTCCTGAAATTAATTAAAACAGCCAGACTTGCCACCCTTCTGCTTGTTAGTGCTGGGTCTCCCTCCCCTGTACCACAATCTCTGTCCTCAATTTGCTTTCTTCTCAGTCGCTTCTACTCCAAGCATCCCCAAGTCTCCACAGCAGGTTTATTTTCCTTTTCTTCTTGTCATAGTCCTGATATACCCCAGAAGACTTTATATGCATCTGTAAACGATAAAGATCCTTCAAAGGGTTAGCAGTGGATGGGGAAGGAACGGTGGTTGGGGAACTCTGAAGAGGTGAGCAGTGCTGAAAGCAGAGAAGCAATTGGAACAAACGATTTGACAGCGTAGGAGAAAATACTTATTTTAGGCTTTTAAGCTGTGCTGGAAAGGGTACGGTTGCCCCCTGCAAAGGAGTTCCCTGGGGAAGGGCTCATTGTACTGGCAGTGGGAAACATGAAGGCAGGGGAAGCAGGAGCTCAGAGGCAGAGACAATGAGCACAAGGCTCCTGCCAGAGTGACTCATCCAGCCTCCCGGACAGAGGAAACCGATCACTCCATAAATCAGCGTCCTTTGCTAACCGAGTAGTGGCACTTGGCAGTGGGGACAGCAGCTGCTCACGGCTTCTGACAGCTCAGAGGATGGTGCTGGGAAGTAGTTAAATAGAGGTTCCAGGGAGATGACATTTGGTGACGAGCCGAGAAGTAAATAGTACAGTAGGATACCTAAAGGAATCAATCTGCCCTTGCATAAATAATAGGCAGCTGGATCAAAGTAGTATTCCAATAACGCTAAAATTCTGCTAGAGCAGAGGACACTAAAAGTTTTTCTTGTAAGCAAGCGCTCATTTTTACATCATTTATGTGCCAGTAATGCAGTTTTCTCATAACAAAGCCCAGTCCAATATTTCATAGACAGGAGAGAGAGATTTTGGAAAAACACATTTTTTTCACGGTTATTAGATTTTAGGTAATAAAATTACATGCAAATTCATTGGGAAAAAACCCCAACAGTGTATATTCCTCAGCTTTATTACTTTTACGTTTAGCATGGTATTGCTTTAGAGTCTGCAGGCAGGAGTCCCTTTTCTGATGGGCACTGTTGTCATTTCCTGCCTCGAAAAGCCAAATTGCTTCTGTTCTTATGGAAGGCAAATAAGACACCAAAACACTGAATTAAGTGATGCACCAAATACTAGTTTTCCTATTAATTAATCAGGGCCAACAGTTTGAGAACAAGACTTTTTACTGGAAGTGGCTTCTTTCACTGCTTGTCTTACAGGCTAGTGCTTACGGATGTCTCTTCTGAGCCGTTTCTCTCATCCCCTTCTAGCCCCAGAAGGATTGGGGGAAAAAAAGATCAGTTTTATTCTATACTGACTGGTTTTAGTTATTATCTTCTCAAAAAATACCAAGGATACAACCTAAAGTAGCGTAAAGTTTTCAGGTATATTCACCAAACAAATCTGATGTAGGTAGCTGAGCCAGGAAAGCTCACCCTAGATGATGAGAAGCAAACAGTGTGCTCTCTAGCCGACCTATGCCCCCAGCTGCGTGTAGACCCCTGCAACCCAGCTCCATGTGCAACAGCTCCCAAGGAGGGCCAGGACTACTGATACCTGAAGTTCATTGCTTTTACAGCTGTCAGGAGGACCCAGGTGCCAACTGGAACTGTTTGATCCCCTGTGTTCTCGTTTCACACATGGGAGCTGAAGCAAAGGACAAGTGAGTTTCGTACTACATCAAAAGTTTTGAAAATCAGAAATTCTCTCCCTCCCAGATTCTTACCATGAAGCTATACAAATAATTAAAAACCAAACCAAAACAAAAAAAGAATGGCAGGCAAAAAAGAGACCAGTGCTCCCTCTCCCCCCCCC